>PVLC010007422.1:0-57053 GCA_004027655.1 Graphiurus murinus | reverse complement strand
AATCTGCCTGGTAAATTTGACAAGCATAGAGGCTGAGATCCAGTCAGATGTGGATGTGAATCCAGGTCTGGTAGGTACCAACTTTGTGACTTTCTGCAAGTCTATTAATGATAGGTTGCAACATTTAGTGAGCTTTTGCTGTATGCTAACCAACAGAATCCTCCCCAGATGAGGATTCCTCCTTATTCCAGTTTACAGGGGGAGGGAACAGTACTCTGGAGAGCAAGTCATTTGCCCCAGGTCCCAGTAGTAAATATAGAGTCAGGATTTCTCTTTCAGGGACTTTACGTTAACTTTTTTTTGCGCCTAAAACGAAGGATAATAATACTGACACTTCATGTGTGGTTGGGAGGACCCTAGAAGGGACCTGGAACATAGCAGGTGCTTACTAAATTGTTATTATATTCTTTGTGTTTCCCCAATTTTTGCATGGAGCAGGTATCATTTTGACAAATCAGATTTAAAAAAAAAAAAATCTCTCAGGTGAGGGACAAAAAAACTGCAGCTGCCAGAGCCTCCGCGTGGGCGGGACTGGAGGGCGAGGCCACGACTGCAGGGCTAGAGAGGAGGGGCGGGGCCGGAGGGCGGGGCCAAGACCCGGCTAGACTGGAGGGGCGGGGCCCGGGCGCCAGACCCGAGGCCGAGGGCGGGACCCGAGGGCCGGGGGCGGGGCGTGGCCGGGGGCGCATGCTCGGTGCGGCGCGCTCCCCGCAGCCTTTGCCACCGCCCACTCGGGGCTGGTCGGCTGCCGGCGGCCGGGGCGCAGAGGAGGGCCGGGCTGGTGAGCGCACGGCCATGGCCCCGTGGCTGCAGCTCTGCTCCGTATTCTTCACTGTCAACGCCTGCCTCAACGGCTCGCAGCTGGCCGTGGCCGCGGGCGGCTCGGGCCGCGCCAGGGGCGCCGACACCTGTGGCTGGAGGGTAAGGCGAGGACGGCGGGCTTCCCTCCGTCTGCACCCTGGCAGGGGCGCGGGGCGAGGCGGGGCGCGGCGCGCACAGGTGCTCGCGGGCGGCGCGCCGGGGCCACGTCTGCGCTCGGCGGGGTCCGCAGCCGGACCGGGTCCCCGAGCCGCCGCAGCCCGTCCTCGCCTCTGCCCGCCTGGGGCGCGCGTCCGCCGGCCCCGCCGGGATGAAAGGGGCCGCCCGACCCCTGGCTTTGTGTTGCTAATGAGGCGCGGCCGCTGGCCGGGGTCCGAGTCCAGAGGGCGGGTGTGAGGGGCGGCGAGGCCGGGGGAGTGCGCCCCACCCTTTGTTCTCGGCTCTCCGCCCCGGGGCTGTGCGTCCGGGCTGGGATCCCCGAACTGTCTGGACTAGGGGGGCTTCGGAGCGCGCGCAGGGTTCTGCTCCCAAACCTGCGGTCCAGCTCTGCAAGGGCTCAGCGCAGCCTGCGAGGGGACCAGGAGCGCTGGGGAAGGATGCAGTCCCCCTCTGCAGGTCGCTTTGTTCCTCTAGGCGGGGGTCTCCCGACTCCCACCCCATTTCGGACTCCTGATTTACTGAGAAACTTTGCTTCCCCATTCAGCCTTCCGTCTCCCAGATGTTACCCGACCCCCCATGGCCCCCACCTTGAGCTGAAGATGTTTTTCACGGCCAAAGGGCAGCAAGAGTCTGTCACTTTAGTCAGGTGCGAGACGAGACTGGAGAGGTGCCCAGACTTATGCCGAGTACATGGAGCCGCTCCTCTGACGCTGCCTGGGCAGTGGGCAGATGTGCGCCAAGACGCTGACCTCGGTCACCACCTGAGCTTCTGGGCTTGGGAGGCCCCTGGGTCTGCAGATTCCTGCTGTGGAGTCAGGACTGATGCCTCTAAGACCCTGTGGAGAGAACACAGGCTTTGCACTCAGGCAGCCAGGGACATGACCTTGACCCTGACCCTCCGTGCCAGAAGCCTCAGTTTCCTCATCTGGAAAGTGGGAGGAAATGAAGGATTTCCTGGTTTCTCCGGGGCCTGGGGATGGATGTGGGGCAGTTTGCTTAGACCAGGATTGACCCACCTTTTCTGGGAGGCTCTAAAAAACCTCAGCACAGTCAAGACCTAAGGCATGACACCTCTTTAGGGGCACAGGCTAGTACCTCCGGCCTACTTGCCCTCCATTCAGAGAAAGTGCAGAAAACCTGGTGTGAGCCAGTCAGCTGGATGTCCCTAGACCCAGAGGGCTGCTGAACCTGCCTGTCCCCCCTTAGTGAATTAGACTCTCACTACTTCCCACTTGAGTCAAACACATTTTCTTATTCTGTTCCATTGTAGTGAAACATCACTGGTCTTTTCTGTTTTTTAATAGATACCAAATTTCCTGAAGGCTGTTGACTTTTCGACCGTGCTAAAGTTTTTGGATGTAGACAGATTGGGGCTTTTGACTGTCAGGGCATGGCAGGCATTTTATTCTGGGTTTGCCTATTTGATGGTTTAGGTGCATCTATCTGGTGTGCTGTTTTTCTGCAGTTGTCTAGGTGGTTTTACGTGCACACCTTGTGCAGTTTTAATGCTGGGGATGTGTTTGTGCTCTGCAGATGCTGGTAGTTTTGTTCTCTGCCCCCATGGGAATGCATTCTCCTCCCCAAACCTACACCCGCATGGAATTCATGGGGGCCTCATCTCTGTCACCTCACATGCATGCTGACCCCCTTCCCACACCACAAAGTCTAGTTGTAGGTGATCCTCTCCACAGCCCTCTCCCCACCAGTCCTTTCCTTGGTCATCTTCATCCCCTTCCTGAATGAACACGGGGGCCTCTGGGCCTCATCCAAGGTTCCTGACTCTTCCCTCCTGGAATTGCCTGTTGGTGCTTCCAGTGGACCTACCTTACCTACCCTCTTTGCATAACCACCTTTCCAGCTCAGCCCCTGCCCCCTCTGCCCTGTTCCCTAACTCTGCTGCCAGGGCATGCTTTCTTCTCCTGGGATGGTCTTTCCTCCCCCGAGGACCCTCTGCTTGGCCTAAGACTCGGCTCAGGTGATGCCTCTTCAGGGAAGCCCTCTGAGAATGCTGTGCTCTTAGCTTTAGTTTCCCATACAGGTCCTTACACTGGTTCTCACCAAACTGTGTGGTTGGTATTCGTTCTGTGTCTTTAGATCATTTTTTGGTGACTTCAGAGACTGGAGCCCTATAAATCTTGTCTGAGCGAATTAGACCTTGTGGCCTTCCTGCTGAATCCTGTATTAAGTTATAGATTTTAAGAAGCAGGGGGAGGTATCTTAGTATAAGCTCCTATGTCCTCTCCACAGCAGGCCTTTGCACATGCTCTTCTGCTTTTTATACCGCCTCAGCCCCCTCCCCCAGTTCCAGTGTTGCTTCCTGCAGGAAGCCTTCCCTGCCCTCACCTCCCTACGTAAAATGTCCTAGAAGTTGCTCTGCCATGGGGTTCTAGTACCTCCTGGTGTACACTGACTTCAGTATTTGATTCATGTCTGGGGATCTCAATCTATAGATGTCAGCCTCCGCCCTGAGGCTGCTTATAGTCTGGTTAGGTATGAGTGAACATATAAGAATAACGGTCAATTTTATGTGATCCAAAGGCTTTCTATGGGTCTGAGTTTCGCTTAGAACCTAAGAGAGGGACAATAAGGTGCAGAAGTGAGTCCTAAAGGAGGGGCAGGATCTGGGTGCAGGAGAGCAGTTGAGCATGCACCCCCCCCCACACACACACACCGTGTTCTCCAGGGAGTATTTGCTTCAGGAACCTTGACCCTGTAGAAATGGGTGTTTTCCCAGGGCTTGCAAGGTGTCTGCAGCCAGACAGCCCTGGACAACTCTGCTAACAGACCCTCAGAGTCGCTCGGAGGAGCCAGAAGCTGGCCTGGTTTAAGTGGTCAGGTTTCACAACCTCCCCATTATTCCTGGGGCAATTAAGAGGCTGATAACATCTTGAACACAGCTCAGTGTTCCAGAAATGAGTTGGGGGCACACTTCCTGAACTATGAGAAGAAAAAAAGAATCTCTTTCTGTCCTTACCAGGTAAAGTTGGTCTTTGAGTAATACATACTGTTTTCTCAAAGGAGTAACAATTTGTAAAACTCAGCCCCTTCCTTTTCACTGGCTCTTACCTTCTGCATGGTTTTGTTTATGATGAGTAACTTTAATTGTATCAGTCACTTGCACTGAGACTCCTGATCTCTTGCTGGTTGAAAAGCCTATTTATGGAACAAGGAGTTAGGAATCTATTCCTGCAGGTTTTTATTTAATGGCTTTTCCTGCCATGGGGGAGGAAGGAACATTTTTTGCCTCCTTGCCTAAATGGAATACACCTTTTCTGGTCTGTTATGCCTGGAACACAATTTCTCCTCCAGCCCCTGAAGGCTGTACCTTTAGCAATTCGGGGAACCAGGATGCTGGCATCATTTTTACAATGAAGTGCAAGTTTCCCATTTAAGGCAAATACTTCATCTCAAAAGGTAGGAAGGAATAGGGTGGTACTTGGAAAAAAAGAAGTTCCAGCTGGTTAAAATTTAGGTCCCTGATAAAAGTCCAATCCAAGAATTCTTCTTGGCAGTGGGCCCGGGCATGTTTATTTGATTCTGAATTGGATGAGTTTTCATTCACTTGCAGCTCATTGCTCCCAAGCCCCTATCTGGTCTGCCTGTCTTGTCTGTGGCCGTGTCTTCCAGGGTACAGATGCTCTTGTGTCCCTTACAGAGAATTCTTGGTTAAAAATTACTCAAACATATTTTTCAGGTTTTTTAAAATTTAAGAGTGCAGTTTTTTCCAGCCTGTTTTGCCTGGTTAATTGGGAACCTCCTGGCCAGTGTCCATCCTTCTTCAGCAGCTCTCCCTCCTCTCCCTCACTCACTCATCCATCCATCCATCCCACCCGAGCCTCTGTGGCTCCTGGGGCATTGTGCTAGTTATTAATTCAGAGATGCAGCTGGGTGAATGAGAAGTACCCCTTATTATTACCTCTTCCTTCCAAAAGTGGTTTCTCAAAGTAATGGCCAGGGACTTCCAGTGTCAAAATTGCCTTGGGAGCTTGTTAGGATGCGTATTGAAGGCTTTGGGGGCCAAAATGTTAGATGGAGTTAGATGGAGTGCAGGGATTGACATTTTAACAAGTTTCTCTGAGGACTCAGATGCTGTCTTAGTGATGAGACTTACTGCTTTAGGAGACGGGGCTTCTGCAGTCAGGAGAAGAGAGGACACATTCTGAACTCTTAATATTAATCAGAGGTGCTGGAGTATAGCTCAGAGATAGAGCACTTACCTTGTATCCTGCAGGCCCTGAGTTTGATTCCCAGATTGAAGAAAACAAAAAAGAACCCAAATCCCAGAGTTTGGCTTTAAATTATTTCATTGAACTTAAAGAGGAATGTTGAAGACCAATAATAAAAGGGGTCAGGCTGGCTGGGGGGGGGGCGTGGGGAGACACCCGCTGGATGGGGGCCTTTGGCCTGGGGCTGTGAAGGGGACTTGACACTTCACTGGGTTCCTCCCCAGAACAGCTGGTTTGTCTGGAAAACCGTCTCCGGAAGGAGGAGAGCAGGATCCAAAGCAGAGTCTCGCAGCTGAAACCTTACACAGCTTCCCTGCAACGAAAGAACTACTAATGCTTTTTTAAGTCTTTAAGTTGAGTGTTTTTTTTATCCTTCATTTGGTCTGAAATGTGTTGGTTTCTTTCCTTTAAAAAAAAAAACATTTTCAAGCCCCCTTTTCCTCCCTCTCCCAGGCCCCTCATCCCTGAACTTTTCACATACTGTGCCCCAGCAGACGTCTGCTGCTGCTGGGGCCACTCCATCAGCAACTTTACTGTCCTCTTTCGTTCCCCACTGCCCCTTGTGCTGGCCTGTGATGGATGGGTTTTCAGGCTTCTGGGAGCTGAGACCCCCACTCGCCATTTGTAAGAGTGTGGGATGAGGTGGGGCTCAGGTCTGTGCAGAAGCTTGACAGGCTGGGTCAGTGCAGTGCCCTGGGAACACACCTCCCTCTCCACCCTAGCAGGCAGACTTTTTCCTGTTTAGTGTTTCTCCCACTCTTGGAGAGTCTCCTGTCCCTAGCAAGCCTGGGGGTTGGCTGTGCTAGTGCAGCGGACCCCGTCTGCAGCTGGCCAGACTTGCCCAGCCAGTGGGAGGCATTGTCCTCCTGGGCAGTGTTTGTCTTGGCTTCTGGGAAGTTCTGAATGGGCCTGACACACGATTAGGTGACTGATGGCCCCGCAACACATTGTCTCCTAGGGCCCAGGGCCTTTGAAGCTCTTCCCGGTGGGAAGTAAAGAGACTATTTGCTCTGTTAAAATGCCTTGGTATTTCCTCTGTTTAACCACAGGCCACTTCCCCTCTGCCACTCTAAACCCGGCAGGGCCACCAGCTGATTGAAAAGACACAAGCCCTGGAGTGATTACATCCTATTGAAACAGATAGTCTTACTACAGATTAAAGCCAGGGCAAGTCTCCCAAAGGGACAAATCCAAGGGGGAAATCTTTGAGGTGGCTTCTTTTCTTGCTCAAAAGTTAGCCTGTTGACATAATTCACAATTGAAGTCCTGAATGAATAAATTGGTACATTTAAAATTTTGTGTGTGTGAAGAAGGAAAGCCTAAATAATAAATTAATGTGTTTTATCTCCATATGGTAGGTGGAAGCAGTTTGATCAATGGAATATCTCATCGTATGTGTTGAAAACTCTTTAGTGTCCTGGGAAGGCGTGATGTCTGTAGAAAACATACTGGGCTTGTTTATGTCCTTGTAAATTTTCTTTGTGCTTGTTCTCTTGCTTAGAAGTCCATGCAAAAAGTTTGTAGCTTGAATAATACCAAGAATATCTCTAGGGAGACTCCCATATCCTTTCTCAACCAATATCTCAAAAGAATGTTTAATTAATAACACCAGGCCGGAAACTAAAAATTGAACAATTAAAAAAAATCACCTATGTAACAAAGACTGAAAATTGAAACTCTGGCTGTCTCTTGTTTTTGTAAAGGGGCCCTCAAAAGGAATAATTTTGGCTATTCTCTAGTAGAGATTATTATTTTAACATTTACAACTCCATTGTTCAACGTATCCATGATAAAAACAGCTTCCCCTTTCTTTGGTTCCTTGTTTGGAAATGCTGGGGGAAGGTGGATGTAGCTAATTAAAGCTACAACGTTTAAAGGGGGACTTAATAGGTACCAGCTGCCCTCAGCAAATCATGGGGTGGATGACAAAATAAAGATGTGATGTGAACACACATTTAATTCTCTTCTAAAACGGAAGTTGGCCTATAAATGTTTTGATTTAATAGCGTCTGTGAAAACTACCTCTACTGTGCATATTTACAAAGCGTTGGTTTTATAGTGAACCTAACAGTGAAGTGTTCTGTTTACATATGGCTGGTATCCTAAGAGTTGAAAGGGCAGTAGATGGCGAGAATTGTTGGAAGCTGAATACATTGTCATTTTATTGTACCTTTATTCCAAATCTGATCTAATAGACATTAATCATGAGACTTTTCACTGAAATTACTACCTTGTAGCAAAGCTTGCTAGAATTTATCAGAAAAACCATAACAACACTGAAACATTAGCTTTGAAAAGGGAATGGAAATTGATAGCACTAATTAAAACATTTAGGTGGATATTTCTTTTCACACATTAAATATTTCAAACCTTTTTGAAATCATGAAGTGTTAAGTTTTAAATATAACTTTTTTTTTTTTTTCAGATTTAAAATGTAGCGCTGCAGTTAGGTGCGGTGGTACACATCTGTAATCCCAGTACTTGCGAGGTTGAGGCAGGAAAATCATAAGTTTGAGGCCAGCTTGGGCGACTTAGCAAGACTGTGTCTCAAAAAGTAGGGCATGGTGGTGAATACTTGTAACCCCAGTACTTGGGAAACTGAGACAGGAGGATCCTAGGTTCAAGACCAGCCTAGCAACTTAGACCCTATTTCAATATAAAAAATAAAAAGGTCTGGGAATGTAGCCTGGAGGCAGAACACCTCTGGGTTCAATCCCTAATACATAAATACATAAATAAATAAATAAGGTTGAGGCATAGCTCAAAGGTAAAACACTCCTGGGTTCAATCTCCAGTATCACTACCAAAAAAAATTTTTTCCAAGTTATTTGTTTTGTCTGTTTTGTTGTTGTTGTTGTTTTGCGGTATTGGGGATGGAACCCAGGGGCATTCTACCTCTGAGCTACACCCTCAGCCCTATTTTTTATTCTTTATTTTGAAACAGGGTCCCACTAAGTTGCGGAGGGCCTCACTAAGTAGCTGAGGCTGGTCTCGAACCTGGATCCTCCTGACTGAGCCTCCCAAATGCTGGGATTACAAGTGTGCACCACCATGCCCGGCTTGTTTTGTCTGTTTTATAGATCTCTTCACCCCCAATGATTAGTAACCCTTGAAAAAACATGAGCCGTGGCCCTAGACTTCTGTTCTGTGATGGACCAGACTCCATGCTGGAGAGTGGGAGGGTGGGATAAGGGAGGCTTTCCTTGGAATGAAGAGGCACGTTTTCCCCAGACGGGCCATATGGTTTAGAAACCCTTTTCCTGGGATTTTATTCTGTCCAGGTGATTTCTGGTTTCTTCTCCCCAAAAGGGCCTCCCTTTTATCTGAGGAAAATGCAGTGCAATGCAGACCAAATGTAGAGGCAGTCAGCCTGAGCATGGTCCCCGCTCAGTGAGGGTTTATAGCCTCCTGCCTCTGGAGTGTGCACATTTGCACTGGATGGGTCACAGGCACTCACCTACTTAAGATTTAGTGTAACTGCTCAGTATCCCAAGCTCTACAAGACTTATTTGGAGAAAGGAGGCAAGAGATGATTTTTTTTTTTTTCCTTTTTTTTTGAGCAGCTCTTATGTGTCAAGTCATGGTGACTTGATCCAGGGAATAGATGATTAGTTGGGCCTGCCCTGTGGCTTCCCATCCAGGTGGGGATGAACTGAAAGAACAAGGGCCCACAACAGGAAGACATCTAGAGCTTAGATGTCAATAGGGGAGACAAATGGGATAAAAAATTACCAAGCCTGACCACTGTATTTAAAACAGCACACCCTTGTCCTCTTCAGCTTCCCTGCTGATCCCAGAGAAACCTCCCTTCCTGTTGCTCCTCATCCTGGAATTGCCTCTGTGGAAAGCAGTTTGACAACAGGAGTGCCTGAGACCCTTCCCAGAGGCCACCTGGGGAGCTCTGGCCTTTTAGCCCAGATCCAGTTGGTCCCTGGTAGCTCTGGTCCTGGCTCTGCCTCAGACCCCCTGCTTTCAAGGAGGCCCACCTTTCTCTATGAGCTGCTTCTCTCTGCATTTGAGTTTTACCTGTGCCAACAACGCCTGCATTTAATAAAGTCAGATCAACCCCACTATCCCTCCAGATTTAATGAGAATGGATCCAGCCAGGTTTGCAGTGAGGCAGCAAAGAAGAAACAGAAATGATATTTATTTATGAAGAAAAAATTGAATTTGAATGGTTCAGGGGAGCCCAAGAGGGAGGAATGGGATGATAGGAAGAAGGCAGGCCTTCTCCAGCGGACTTAGAGCAGAGCTTCGCCAGGGAGTGGACCTGGAAGGTGGTGGGGGTGGGGGGCAGTTCAGGCAGCCAGTATGAGGTGGGTGGAGCTAGAGGGGGACAGTCAGGCTGGAGTTGTAGATCAGGACTGGACAGCCAGGCAGCTTGCATTCTGCGGTGCCTGTCTGTCAGGAGTGGCAAGGCTCTGAAGGTTTCTCCCACGGATGGTGGCCATTCATTCACTCAGTGAAGATTTGGTGCTTTCTGCATGTTGGGCAGGATTTCTAGAGCTTAGATGTCAATAGGGGAGGCAAATGGGATAAAAAATTACCAAGCCTGAGCACTGTATTTAAAACAGCACCCCACTGTGCACTCTGTTCTCTTTCTCTTACTTTTATTTCCCCCCAGCGCTTTCTACCATGAGACACATCTAGTGTTTTCTTGTCTGTCTTCTGTATCACCATGTCATTTCCATGAGGATGGGACCTTTATTTGTTCTGTCCCTTCTCCGTCTCCAAAACTGCCCAGCACATAGTAGGTCCTCCATATGTGTTTCTTGAATGGCCAAGTGCTCTGCAGGAAATTGCAATAGAGTAATAAGGGGGCTTCTTGCAAATGGTTGATCTCCAAAGGCCTCTTTGAGAAGGTGACATGTAAGTTGAGCCAAAAAATTTCCTCTTTGCTGGGTGCA
The DNA here is from genome assembly GCA_004027655.1 of Graphiurus murinus. NCBI lineage: Eukaryota > Metazoa > Chordata > Mammalia > Rodentia > Gliridae > Graphiurus > Graphiurus murinus. The sequence goes on along the minus strand of PVLC010007422.1, from coordinate 46,942 downwards.
GTGGTACATGTCTGGAATCCAAGCTACTGGAGAGGCTGAGGGAAGAGGATTGCAAGCTTGAGACCAGCCTGGGCAATTTAGTGAGAGACACTGTCTCAAAATAAAAAAGGCTGAGATGTAGCTCAGTGGTACACTACCCCTGGGTTCAACCCCCTTTATGTGTGCATACATACACACACAAAAATTTGCTCTGAAATTCTGTAGTTACTTATGTTTTCTTCTTTCTTTCTTTCTATATTTATTTTTCCTCGTGGTACTAGGGATTGTACCCAGGGATACTCTACCATAAGCTCTACTCTCAGCCATTTTTATTTTATCTTCAGACAGGGTTTTGCTAACTTGCCCAGGCTGGCCTCGAACTCGTCATCCTCCCACCTCAGCCTCCCAAGTAGCTGAGATTACAGGTGTGTGCCATCACTCCCAGTTTACTTATGTTTTCTTAACATTGACTAATCATTTGGCATTAGGTGCTGAGAGTAGCATAAAAATATTCTCAATGTATTCATTCACACCTCAGGTTCTCAGGCTCTTGCTGGTTGGCAGGTACTGGCTCAAGGCTGGCTGCAGGCCCAGTCCCCCCTCAAGGTCCAGAACTGTGTGGAGGCTGGTATCGTGTGGGAGCCACACCTTGCAGTGTGCAGGGAAGGAGGGAGTATTTGGATGGTCTCTGTTTCCCTGTACTGTGGATGAGAAAAAATGCAAAAAGTTACTGCTAAGCATCCTGGTTTTGGGCTTTCCCTCCTTGGCAGCAGCCCTTACTTCGTATGAAAGCTTCCTTTTTATCAGAGGTATGGGGCTCATTTTTGTCCATCCCCCGCCCATGTGAAGGCATTTCATTTTCAGAAGTCACGTGAAGGTCCACGCAGAATCGAAGGTGCTCTCTGCCGTCTTTCCGGGGCTGTGGATTTGCTGGCCAGCTGTGGTAATGAGTTTTTGCTGGGCTTTGATTTTCATGCCTTGTCTCCCTGTGGGAGGAACTAGATATTTCTGATCTTACCTCTGCTCATATTCAGATCCAGCCAAGCAATCAGTGACTTCCCGGGCTTTTTTGTGGGAGACTGTGGGAAAAGTCCTGGTTGGCTGGCTATGAATTAATGAAATCCTTAGAAGGCTTCACTAAAGATAGCTCCTGTGGTTTACAAAAAAATGGCCATTGCCTTTTTAATTTGAGAAAGAAGTCATGGAGTTTTACCAAAATTAAGCAGAGAAAATGCAACATCTGGTTGTACTGACTGAAGACAGCTTTGGGGCTGGAGAGCTATGGGTCCCCAGTGTTTAAGGTGCCCAAGGTGACGGACACCCAGACCCTTTAAGGCTGCTGTGGACATGCCGCCTCCCATTGTTCTCCCTGGGTTTTGAAGCTGTTGAGAGACAAGAGTTCTACCTCCCACCTCTTTTCACTCAAGCACATTTCCCATCTACTGAGCTTTTTCCTTTTTTACTTAAAGGATCAGGCTTTTTTTTTTTTTTTTTTTTTTGTACATAGTTTTCAAGTTGGTCAAGACTAGTGTGATTGTTGCTTTTATCTCATTAAAAAGGAATGGGGATGGATTATGGGAGAGTATTTCTGCAGAAGGTGGGGTTTTAAAGAGTTCTTAGTTTCTAAATTAGTTAGAAATTCTGATAAGGAGAGGGAGAATGGTAAATTTCTGGAGAAGAGTTGTAGAGAAAGGCATACAGAGGGTTTTAAAGGGTCCTATGACTCATAAAAGCAGAAGCGTGAATCTCATTTATTTTTGTGGTACTAGGGATTGAACTCAGGGGGCATTGTACCTCTGAACTACACCCACAGCCCTATTTTATTGTTTATTTTGAAACAGTGTCTCACTAGGTTGCTAAGAGTCTTGCTAAATTGCTGAGACTGGCCTCAAACCTGTCATCCTCCTGTCTCAGCCTCCCAAGTACTGGGATTACAGGTGTGTGCCACCATGCCTGGCTGCATGAATGTCTTAAATGTGTGCTGTGGGCACATCTGTGTCCCACTAAGAGAATGATAATAACATAGCAGGTCATGTTGTGTTTGGTTTTATCAGTACTGAGGATTGAACCCAGGGGTGGTCAATCACTGAGCTACATCCTCAGCTCTTTTTACTTTTTAATATTGAGTCAGGGTCTTGCCGAGTTCCTCAGTCTGGCCTTGAACCTGCAATCCTCCTGTCTCAGCCTCCTAGTCACCGGTGTTAGAGGTAAGTGCCACCAAACCCTGCTAAAATTTAGTTTTTAAAATTTTGGGTCTAGTCTATATTAATGCTACATAATTTTCCTTTTTAACTATGAGTAATGATATTGGGTGTACATTTTCTACAACTTAACAGAAAGGTGAAGTTGCCAGCCTCCTCTCTGTCAATCAGGAAGCTAGTCACCTATACTTGGGGCTTCCCAGTTGCTGCACTCTCTCTCATACTTTGTATTGTGAAAATTTTCAAACCTATAGAAGAGTTGAAAGAATAGTAAAATAAATACCCATGCACTCCCCTTGGCCTAGGTCACCAGTTCTTAACATTTACCACACTTACTGCAGTTGTCCTTTTCTTCTCCTTCATGCTTTCTTTCCGAATCACATTCCAGGCTGCAGACAGGCACCACTCATTCTTTCAGGTGTTCTGTCTCTGTAGTTTGTCTGTCTGTCTCTTTTTTGGTACTGGGGATTGAATCCAGGGGGATTCTACCTCTGAGCTACACCCTCAGCCCTTTTTTTTTTTTTTTTTTGAGGGTTTCACTAGGTTGCTGAGAGTCTCAGTACATTGCTGAGCTTGTCCTCGAATCTGCAATCCTCCTGTCTCAACCTCTCAAGTACTGGGACTAAGGAAGCCACTATACCCCACTCCCTTAGTCTCTTTGAATCTAGAACAGTTCCTCCACCTATTTTTTGGTCCTTTATAACATACACATTCTAAAGAGTCAACGTCACTGTAAACAGTCCTACAATTTGGATTTCTAATTGTTTATTCATGTTTTGAACATTCCATTGTTTAATATTTTGGCAAGATCCTTTAAAGATGATAATGTGACATCCTTGTTTTTGTAGGGAGGATGGTGGGGAGGCATTCTACCTTCAAGCTACACCTCCAGTCCTTTTTTATTTTTTGTTTTGAAACAGGGTCTTGTTAGGTTGCTGAGAGTCCAAGTTGCTGAGGCTGTCCTCAAATTGCAATCCTTCTGTCTCAGCCTCTGCAAATAAGTATCATTGGGTAATAACTAGGGATGCAGTTTTAGTCATAAACAAAGTTTGTTTCTTCTGCTTGAAATTGTTACACATAGAGACCTTCCTACTGGGGAACGCAGTTTAATCTTAAGTTGTTTGTCTTTAAAAGAAAAATGCAGTGTTTCATATTAAGGCTTCTCCTTTACTTTATTAAGGGTCTAAAGAAAGTGCAGGGTGTCATTTGTGCTATCCTGTAATAAACTCTTTCCTTAAAGACTATTTGAAATCAGCTATACCCTCTGAAAATTAGGAGTGCTGTTTCTCAAGAACGCTTCAGGCTTTTGCTAATCACACAGGCTTGTTGCAAATAGCTGTAGATGTTGCCCTCAGCGACTGGGAATGAGTTCCTATTAAAAATCTCTATTTTGGCGAGGAGCAGGTTTACGGTTGAGTGCTTCCTCACACCCAAATTCAGCCATTTCTTTCCTTTGTGCTCAGAAAACATTGAACTTTATTTCTAGCAAAGGCCACTTCACTCAAAACATGTCCTCAAAGTCAGTTTCCAGCCTTTTAGTTCTGTGATTGCGTGTTGCCTAAATTATTTTATTAGAGTCCCTTACAGACGGTTTCATTAGTTTGACTTGAATTACTATCTTCTGTCTAATTACATGGCTTTTCTTACTTTTACTTGCCCCCCCTCCTCGATTTAAGAGCCAAGACATATAAAGTTAATATTGGTCATTTTTCAAAGTAAGTTAAAATGTCAAAAAGCGACAAGTTGTTATTCTTACAGGGTACCAGGGAAACGCCAGAGACAAAACCTCCATCTTTTATTCATAAGTCCAGGGAGACTGGGAGGGCGCAGGCGGGCCTGTGTGCCTGGGGTTTGTTCAGCTTTCAGGCCTGGGCCTCCTCCCCTGCTGGCCATGAAATGTCATGCCGAGACGCAATCGTGGGACATTCAGTATCCAGAGAATGGACTGCAGAGGTTCAACCTCGCTTTTCATTTTCTTTTCTGGCACCAAGTCCCTGGTCTCCTCTGTGGCCTGACAGTGAAAGGCCAGAAAGCAGCAATTTGGATGCTGGCAGGGATGGGGTACAACCCAGTCCGGTGGGCTGGGGCTCCCGTGCGGAATGTACCCTGCACAAAGGCCAGGGAGGGGTGCCCCAGGGAGGGGGCGGCAGCTCGCCTTTGCTGGATCTAGTTTGCTCTGGCCACGGGAGAGAGAGTTCTTGTTTCCATGGCTACACTACCCTCAGTTTGGGTGGAAGAGGGAGCAAAAGGTGCTCTTAATTTCAGAAATCACTCAGGAGTTAACTGTTCCTGTGTAGAAGGAGACATTGAGGGCAGCAGGCTGAGCTTCCCAATTCCCCCGGGCTCCACATTTCCTTTGGATGAAGGAAAATCAAGCAGCATTTGCTAAAAAAGCCTAGAGTTTGATTTAGAGCGGTGTTTCTCTTCCTTCCTCTCTCTCTCTCTCTCTCTCTCTCTCTCTCTCTCTCTCTCTCTCTCTCTCTCTCTCTCAGCTGGGGATTGAACCCAGGGGCATTTTCCTCTTGAACTACACCTCTAGCCCTTTTTATTTTTTATATTTAAACAGGGTCTTGCTAGGTTGCTGAGGTCTTGCTAAGTTTCTAAAGGCTGTTCTCGAACCTGCGATCCTCCTATCTCAGCTTCCCAAGTACTGAGATTGCAGGCGTGCACCACTATGCCCGGCTGAGTAGAGTTTTTGATTGGGAGAGATTCAGGGAATTCTGGAGAAATCTTTGGTTTTCACTACTGTGGTGAGGTGTGACGGGCATTTAGGAGGGAGGGCCTAGCGATGCAGCTAAACATCTGCAATTGCACAAGAATTATCGGTCCCAAAATATCAGTGCCAAGATTGATTTAGAAGTCCCATCTTATTATTTGAATGTTTCAGTCTCTGAGCCTCATGGCACTTTCCCACTTCCTCTCTGTTTAGCAGAAGCTGCTGGTTCTTTCAGTCTGCACTCAAGATGAATTGCCACCAAACTCTCCAAGGCATATGATTAAACTGTTGTGGTGCTTTTTAAAGATAGACCCTGAATGCAGCTACTATTTTAAATGCAAAAGATGATTTCTTTTTGCCATAATTTGATCAAAGTAGCCTAACCTGCACCTCTGTTTTTGTTACTCACTGATGGTCTGTGGATAACATTACATTTTTTCAGCATGAAACCCAACACTTCAAATCCCTAAAGCAGTCTCAAATTTATGGTTAATAAAAGCATTTATTGTACTGGATGTCATCTGTTATATCACTCTGGGGCTAGAAACTGGCAAGCAGTGGACAGGAAATATTTTCATTTCAAATCGCTTCAATCTTATGGTCTAGGGGCAAAAGTGTCTGATTTCAGGAAAGCCGCGGGTGAATAGCATAGTAATGAATGCATTTTTAGTTGATTAAGCAGCATTCTCTCCCTTTCAAACAATCTTCCCTCTTTGGCTTGGTGGGGCTAAATAAACATGTGATATTAAATGATATCATTTCTTCTGTTGGCTATGTCTTTCATTTGACCATCTTTAACTTCTCAGTGTTTTCCAGGAATTCTCAACAGAGCAGGTGCAAGCCAAGAGAAGGTAGCCGGGCTCAAGTTGGAGCCCTCTTTGTCCTTGTTTTTTTCAGGGCAGAGATTTTTCTGAGATGATGCTGACTCCTTTGAATATCCCTTTAAAAATGGAATGTGGTAACTTGCCCTTGGGATCATGAGTTTAGGAGGAAACATTTTTCTATATTTTGATTTTTTTTTCTTTTGTGGTACTGGGGATTGAACTCAGGGGCATTCTACCTATGAGCTCTAACCCCAGACCTATTTTATTTTTTATTTTGAACCAGAGTCTCACTAAGTTGGGGAGGACCTCACTAAGTTGCCAAGGCTGGCTACAAACCTGCAGTGTTCCTGTCTCAGCCTCCCAGGTACTGGGTTTACAAGCATGCAACACCATGCCCAGCTTGTTTTTGTTGTTTTTAATAAGTCTATAGTTTTATTGTGATTTGTGCCCTGATCTCCTACATCCACCAGGTGCTCAGTTATGGTAAAGAGAGTTGCGTGCCGAGGAAGTCTGTTTTGGGTGATGTGTCTAAGTGACTGTACTTTCCTCCTGCCTGCCCAGTGCCTTTGAATGTCATTATCTTAGCCATCTCTTTCCAGAAAGCCTCAGAACTGCAAGATTATTTCTGATGTGGTTTCTTTTCTTTTTCTTTTTCTTTCTTTTTTTTTTTTTCCAGATGAGGATTCCATGGCACAAAGAGCCAGGAAGGGATTAAGATGGGAGGCCATGTGACTTGGGGAGGCCTCCTTCTGCCAGAAACCAGAGCTATAGAGTTCTTACCCTGCCTGTGCCCCGAGCAGACAGGCTTGCCCTGCTTTCCCAGCACCTGGCCAAAGAGGGACGCCTGCCATGCGCAGCGGAGCAGCAGATGGGGGTGGACACAGTGAGACGAGAGACCAAGAGCACTTTGCAGATAATTAAATTAAACTCGGACTAGGCATTTACCCCAAAGGATCTCAAACCCGGCTGAGTACCACAATCACCTGAGGAACATTCTTTAGGTGAAAGGGAGATTCCGGCCCTTACCCAAGACCTCCCCTGAGATTCCCAGGGGAAGGCCAGGAATGAATTTTTTAAAAGAGTTGCCAGATCAGTGGTTGCCGGGGTTTGAGGAGGGTAGAGAGAGAATTTGACTGCAAAAGGGCAGAACAAGGAAATTTTGCAGAGTGATGGGACTATTGTGTAGGCTGATTGTGATGGTGGATAAATTTATGTACGCATATCAACTCATGGAACTGTACACAAAACAATGTCAGTTTTAATGTGTATAAATTAAAAAAAAAAATGCTCCCTGGGTGAAACTGACTGACGTGTCAGATGAGGCAGCTTCTGGCATCTGGTAGTAACTGGGAAGAGGTGTCCAGCTATGAGAGAATGTCACCTGCAATTGCAGAAGTGCTGAACTCACCCAGCAGTGTCCAGCAGCACTTCCTGTGATGGTGGGCATGGTCTTCCTTGCACTGTCTACTTCAGTAACTTGTGGCTACTGAGGACTTGAGACATGATTAGTAAGGTTGAGGATCTGGATTTTTAATTCATCTTAAATCTAACTTACCTTTAAACAGCCACATGTGGCTTGAGGCCACCTGCCCTCGGAAGCCGATGTGATGATATGGAGCTGTGGCTCTGAGCCAGATGCACTCCAAGCCCAGTGGTACCTCATGCTTAGAGGACAATAGTAAGTCATCCCAAATACAGGGCAAGACAGGAGCCAGCATGGGTTGGTAACTACAGAGAAAAAGGCGCCTTGGAATGAAGACTGACCTGGGGCCTGCTCAGGCAGAGCACAGTCCTGCCAGGTGGAGACATCCGTTTCTTCCCCAGGGAGCTTCACCTTCGGCTTAGCTCTTTTCTCAACTTTCCAGCCTCATTCGTCTTAAAAGACGCAGAGGTTAAAGCTGGGTGTGGTGGCACATGCTTGTGATCCCAGTACTTGGGAGGCTGAGACCAGAGGATCTGGGTTCTCGGCCAGCCTCAGCTACTTAGTGAGACCCTGTTTCAAAATAAAGAATAAAAAATAGGGCTGAGGGTGTAGCTCTGAGGTAGAATGCCCCTGGGTACTGCAAAAGGAAAAAAAAAAAAAAAAAAAAAAGATGCAGACAGAGGTTAGTTGGGGTGTTAATTAATTGTGCTTTGTTTTCTCTGAAGTGACAAGATATTCAGGAAGCCATTGAAGGGTCCAGGGGAGCCCTGAACAAAGAAGTCAGGGATGTGTGGCCTGGCTGAGTATGCACAGGGTCCCCCTCCCCACACAGAGTAGGATAAAGAGCCTGTGTGGGCATATCTTATTCCTTGTTTTGGAGAATGAGGTCATGTAACAATGGCAATTAGGCATTCCCTCCATATTAGGCATTTAGCACACGGCTTTCATCTTGTTTCCTGTTCAGCCACCCTTATTATATTCCCCCCACCCTGTCCTTGAATTTATGCTAGATTCAGTAGGGTTTTCCAAATGTGCTATCAAAGAATGAGATTCAGTGTAGACTTATTAGTATAAACCAGATTTTGACAGAAGCAACATTCTTATTTGTAAGGTATTTGTTCATAAATAAATTGGCTTAATGACTAACAAGAAATTTCTTGAGCTTGTAGCTAAGGAGGTAGCTAATTTCTGGGCTTGTAGCTAAGGGGATTTTGATAATCTGACTTAATAAGACTTTGTATGTATGTGTGTGGGTGGTTGGGGGGTAGTAGGGATTGAACTGAGGAACATTCTACCTCTGAACCACACTCCCAGCCCTATTTTATTTTTACTTTGAAACAGGGTCTTGCTAAGTTGCTGAGGGCCTCACTAATTGCTGAGGCTGGCCTCAAAACTGTGATCCTCCTGTCTCAGCCCCCCAAGTACTGGGATTACAGGCATGTACCACCACACCCAGCATAGTAAGACTTATTTGAAAGCCCAAAAGGAGGGCTTAAAAATCAGTGGCACTATTTCTTTATTTTTTTTTTTTTTTTACTTAACTTACTTTGTTTTGCAGTGCTGGGGATGGAATCTAGGCTCCGGCATATACTAGACTAGTGCTCTGCTAGGTTTCACCCCCAGCCTGAGAAAGACAAATAAATCATAGCATCTTTAAGGAGGATTTCTTCATGCTGCTTTTTCAAATTAGTAACTTCAAGCTAATGGGGAGGGGAAGCTGAATGAGCATTAAAATCTATTTCTTTCACTGTATGTGTTACTGAGGATTGAACGCAGAGGCATTCCATCTCTGAGTTGTACCCTCAGCCCCCTTTTTATTTTTTGTTTTGAAATAGAGCCCCTGGGTTTCTGAGAGTCTCACTAAGTTACAGAGGCTGGCTCTGAATCTGCCATCCTCCTGTCTCAGCCTCCCAAGTATTGGGATTATCGGTGTGCATCACGGCGCCTGGCTTCCTCCACTCTTGAACACACAAACACAGGTTATTGCAGAGTTATAATCACTGTATCGATTTTATTTATTTTTTTAACTTAAATTTGTTTTCCAAAGACAATTTCCACATCTTAATGTAATTCACAAACATATCTCTCTCAGTGGCCCCATGGTATTTCACGTTGTATGCCCCACTCCCCGTTGCCAGCCCTCTTTTCCCCCATTCATGAATCGTTCATTTGGACTAATTCCAGGTTATCACTGCCGTAATTTACTGTGAATATCTTCATACAGATTGGTCTCCTGAGCCGGGCGTGGTGGCGCACGCTTGTAATCCCAGCATTCGGGAGGCTGAGACCGGAGGATCCTGGTTCGAGGCCAGCCTCAGCTACCTAGTGAGGCACTCCACAACTTAGTGAGACCTGGTTTCAAAATAAAGAATAAGAAATAGGGCTGAGGGTATAGCTCAGAGGTAGAATGCCCCTGAGTTCAATCCCCAGTACCGCAAAAACAAACAAACAAACAAAAACAGATTGGTCTCCTGCACATCCCTCTCATACACACACATGAAAAAGAACACAGAAAATTTATTATGTGGGAGTATTGTCCTCCCTGAGCCTATTTCACCTGTAAAGTGGCCTAATAATAGTACATCTCCCTGAGTTGTTTGAGGCTTATGCTAGATACTGTCATTACAACATTTAGCTTTGCACCTGGCCACATCAGTGCCAGTCTTGTCAGCAGAATGTGTGTGCCATTTTTCTAAATCCTAAAAATATTAACATTTATGATTATTCACTTTTTTGTTATTTTAGTGGTTCTTTGTATTTGCTTGATTCTGAACTTGTTAGATAAGGACTGAATCTTTCTACGTGGTGATTTACCTTCTGAATGTGTTTTATTGCTGTTAAGTCTAGCAGTATTCAGGTTAGGTGTGGATGAAATATTACTTAGTAGAGACCGTTAGGAAGGTAAAAAGTGAATGAATAAGGGATTTTGTCTGTGTGTGGTACTGGGGATTGAACCCGGGGGCATTCTGATTCTTAGATGCACTTCCAGCCCTATTTTATTTTTATTTTGAAATAGGGTTTCACTAAGTTGTGGAGGGCCTCACTACGTTGCTGAGGCTGGCTGTGAACCAGGATCCTCCGGTCTCAGCCTCCCAAGTACTGGGATTACACGTCTGTGCCACCATGCCAGGCTGAATAAAGTTTAAAAAAATTTTTTTTAGTACCGGGGATTGAACCCAGGGGTAGGTACTCTACTACTGAGCTGTACCCTTGGCCTTTTTCGTTTGTTATTTTGAGACTGGGCCTTACTAAATTGCCAAGGCTGGCCTCTAACTTCAGTCCTGTATCAGCCTCCTGAAATGTTGGGATTACAGGTGTGTGCCACTGTGCCCAGCTAAAAGAAGAATTCTTGATTGAGTGAGTCTTCTAACTTAGCAGCAAATTATGAAAATAGTTGAATTTAAGTATTATCATGGGAATTCTATTTGTACTGCTCATTTGGCTTCTGCATCTCCCAGTTTTTAATACCTATATTACGGTTAATGATTGATTTAAAACCATTTAGTTTTCTGGGCCAGGAGCTTGTAGGGCTTAGTCTATCAATCACTGAATCCATAAACAAGGATGCTGCCTCAGGCTCCCCTGGAGTGCTGAGTCACATGGGGTGTTGACAGTCCCGGGAGGCCTGGACCTTTCTGTCAGCACCTGTCAGGATTGGGGAGGATTTGGAGTCTTGTGTAGGTGGTGGCAGGGGCAGGGGAAAAGCAACGGTGGATAAAAACTGATCAGAGATAAACAGTTTGGGTCAGGGGTGTAGCTCAGTGGTGGAGTGGGTGTCTAGCATCTAAGAGGCTCTGGGCTCCGTCCCAGCAGCCCCACTCCCTAAAAAGAAATTGTGTTTGGCAGATAATCAGCATGTGGCAATTGCAAAACTGAGTAGTAAATTTTTTTTGTGCTTCCCCTCTCCCACTTTTACTAAGCTGTTTTCTTTCTGGGAAAGCTACAAAGGTTAGAAGAGTGAGACACACGTACACACACAACCGCCCTTCTCCTTACCTGTTCTAAAAAGGTAAGGAGGAGTGAGGTTCTTATCCCAGTCAGACCCTCTGGGAAAGGCCTTGCTGGGGTAAGAACCCTTCTAGAAGAACCCTGTAAATGCAGCCACTCCCCTCTGAGGCTGAGTCTGAGGCTGCCCTTCACCCCTTCAGGAGTGAGGATCCCCGGACTCATCACCATAAACAGGAAGGTGGTCTTGAAGGCCAGGCATGGAGAGAGATGCTTTAAGGAGAAAAGGTGACGACATGCTGGCAGGATCCTCTGAGGGGCAGGAAGGAATGCCTGATAGACTGTTAGGAAGATGGACACCTCCAGACGTGTCTAGAGGAAGTGGTGGTGAGTGGCTGGGGAAGAGGTCACCCATTGGCAGACCAGGAGGGCGGCTGGGTGTGACAGCAGGGCCAGGAGCTGCAAGGCGCCACCAAGGCTGATTTGATGGAGAGCCTTATCTCCTGGGGTCACGCACTCTGGGAGCTCTGGGCGCTCTGGGCTTCCAGGAGTGATGACAGTTTGCTCTGGGAAAGAGCTGGATTTTCAGCCAACACCTCCAGCAGCAGCAGCAGCAGCAGCAGCAGCAGCAGAGCTAACAGTGTCTTAACCTCTGTGCATGGGCTCTGCAGCCTGTACCTCTGAACACCCTCACCCCAAATAACACCATCCCCTGGACCTTTACCCAGCACCCCATGACTTGGTAGTCCCTCTTCTGTGGATATGATTGGAGGAGTCCTCTGCCGGCATAAAGCTGGCCACACTGGCCACTCCTTTATCCTTGCAGGAACTTTGAGGGTCTCCCCAGTGCCACTGTTGGTCACTCATTCAGTGAACGTTCATGTGCTGCAGTGGCAAGGGCCACATTGCTGTGAGACGAAGAGGGAAGGAAAGGCAAGAGGCGCTGGCCTCCTCCTCACAGCGCAGCCCCCTCACTGCCGGGGCTTGGCTCCGCCTCCTGCCTTGGCCCACCTTAGCAGGGAGCTCTTGCTCTGGGCTCTGGGTGAGAACATCCTGGAATTGGCATTATATCTGTGAAAATCAGAGAGGAGATAAATGGTAGGGACCATTTCCCCTGTTCTAATGTGTCTCTGACCCTTTAGAGTACAGAGATATTTAACTCCCATCAAGGGGCTCGGGTTTTACCTCTGGGTTCTAACTTAGAAATGTGAAGCCTGACCACTTCTGGAAGGTGCCCCATTGCCCACGCAGCTCTCTGTTAACACGGGTGTGTCTTCTACCTGGACCTCACTGTTCTGGGCCTAGCTCTGGACTCTGCACCTCCCTCCTGAGCACAGACATCCAGCCTGCACACTGTTAGGGCTTTTGGTTAAAGGGGATTATGGTGGGATCAGCATTTTGGGGAAGTGGTGAAGACTGGGGGAGATTAGTGATGGCTGTTCTGTGTGTAAATAAAGCTGCCCAGTGCCGCTGCCTCCTCCTCCTCTTCTTCCTCTTCCTCCTCTTCCTTTTATGGTACTGAGGATTGAACCCAGGAACATTCTACCTCTAAGCTAACCCCCCCCAACCCTGTTTTATTTTTTAATTTTTTGCGGTACTGGGGATTGAACCCAGGGGCATTCTACCTCCGAGCTACACCCCCAGCCCCATTTTTTATCCTTTATTTTGAAACTGGGTCTCATTAAGTTGTGAGGGACTCACTAAGTAGCTTTGGCTGGCCTCAAACCCAGATCCTCTGATCTCAGCCTCCCAAGTACTAGGATTACAAGCGTGCGCAACCATGCCTGGCTTATTTTTATTTTTATTTTGAAACAGGGTCTAAGTTTCAGCAGGCCTTGCTAAGTTGCTGAGGCTGTTCTTGAACCTGCAGTCCTCCCCTCTCAGCCTCCCAAATACTAGGATTAGAGGTGTGCACCACCACGTCTGGCTCACTGCTTGCTTCTGATAGGGACTGAGATTGGTCCTGGAGTTGTTCCTCCGCCTCCTGGGAGGCAAGAGCAGAGCACCCCAGGGCTGACCTCTCTGATGGGGTCACCGCTCTTGCCCTCAGGAGCCTGGTGAGGATGCCTCTGACTTTATCAAGATTGTCTAGGTAGGGTGGAGATAATTTCCTTCTAATACTCAGTTCCGAACCTTTGCAAACAAAACACTCTAGAAAGGATACCGCCCCTACCCCTGGAAGGTGGCGGAAGGAAGTGGTGGCTGACAGGGGACTTAAACAAACGGGAAGGTAGGGCACATTTCTGACATACCATTTTCCTCTGCCTACCAGCAGCTGCTCTTTACTTTGAAAGGGGGCTTAGCTGCTCATATAAACTTTGGTTTGCGATAATGTAAACTATTATTAGGATTATCTTTTTATTCATAATACATGCCTGACTCTCTGTCTACTTTATTTATACTCTGTTTAAAACACTCATTTACCTTCAGTACCAGAGCCAACACCAACCCCTCTGAAAAGGAAGGGGAACTTGGTAGCAGGCTCTCTCTTCACATCTCTCTGAGGTTGAAAGGGACTCTGGGAACCAACTCATTGGGTTGAGGAAGCTTCAAATCCCAGCAAAGCTTCCAGGCTAAACGGAAAGTGGGTTGGTGTGCTGTGCAAGCCAAGAAAATCTAATAACCTTTTCAATTTTTAATAAAATGTCTCTCACCCTTTGTTTCTCCCTCCACTCCTCCCCAAAAGAAAGAACAGACTGAATTTTTAAGCACATCTGGACACTGTTTTTATAAAACTCTTACCCTGAATTCCCAACAGGAATGTATTGGCTCCCATTTTTCCAAGCAAAGGCTTGAAGTGATTCCTTTGTTTATAAGTACTGTGCTTGCGTATTTTAATAAAACAGCAAGGAAAGGAACTGCACTGGTTTGAGAATCCTTAGCTAGGCCCAAGCATTGTCCTTGATGTCTCTCTCCCAGTCTCTGAGAGGTGTGAAATATTTATGACTGGTTCTTTTTTCAGGGGGAGTGGGGGAAGGCAGGGGCTCCATGTGTCCTTCAAAGTACTTTTTCTGCTTTCTGACTTTGAGAGTCCTCGGGCTGTGGGGCAGGGGGTACTTACAGTCCTGGTCCATCTGTTCTGCTTTCTCTCCCATGCAGTACCCTCTTGATAATACCATGTAGATACAATCAGATGATAATGTTCCAGATCTGGGAGCCTGAAGGCTTGCAGTAGAAAAGGAAATCCATTTTCCCCTTATCAGATAGCCTTTGCATTCTTAGGTGGCTCTCCAGAAGCCTATTGTTGACCTCAGAAAGTGCTAAGCAAATGAGGTTGCTCTTCCATTAGAATCAGTCCACTAGGATGCTGGCTGGGGTTCTGCTTCTGTGGGGACAATTGCAAAAAGGATTGAGTGTCAAGCTTTTGAAGATGAGATACAGAGGCATTCACTATTTTGAGGAACTAAGACAACATGGTTTAGTTTAAACTGGTGGTTTTAGAAGTTGTTTTTTATGCCCTTAAATTAGGTTTATGAATTAAGGTTATACTTTCAGGAAAATGTCCGGTAGTGTGGTTAAGTTATTTTGCTGTTCCCCAATAAATGCTCACTAGTGATAGAGACCAGTGTGGTAGTTATTGCTTTCTGTAATTTACTCTCCCTGGACTAGTTCTGGCAATAAACCCTAGAGGTGTAATATTCCTGTAGGCCTCATTTCAGACATGAGTTGAATTTTAGGGATGACCACCCTTCTACTTCCCCCTCCCTACCTTTGGGGAAGAAGGTTGTTAGTCATGACACCAAAATTGATCCACTAAGCTTGTCATTGCTGTCGAGGTGGTGGCAAGTGTAATAGAATAATGTTCCCAACAGGATGATCTGAAAATTAGTACTCATAGTAGTGCTCTCTTTAAAATTAATCATATTCATAAGTTTTGGACATAAAGCATTTGCCTGAACCGATATATTTTTATTTATTTATTTATTTATTTATTTATTTATTTATTTATTTATTTTCGTGGTACTGAGGATTGAACCCAGGGACATGTACTTCCAAGCTACACTCCCAGCCCTATTTTATTCCTTATTTTGAAACAGGGTCTCACTAAGTTGTGGAGGGCCTTAGAAGTTGCTGAGACTGGCTGCAAACGTGCAATCCTCCTGTCTCAGCCTCCCAAGTACTGAGATTACAAGTGTGAGCCACCATGCCTGGCTTGGGAGCTATTTTAAGTGATTCATCAATGTGATTATTTGCTCAGAGTTTATATAATCACAAGTGTAGTTTTTATGTTGAAAATATCCATCTTCAGAGCAGGCAAAAAAAAGGGGGGGGGTGGAGAATATCCATCTTGCCATTCTTTTACCTGCAATCTATTTATTATTCTTTATTTTAGTTCTATTTCTTTCTTCTACCTTGCCAACCTCACTTTTCCAATCTTTTCCTTATTGTTTTTCCTAACTATGGGTAGTACATAAGTCCTAATACCTGTTTTATTTATTTATTATTTATTTGACCAGCTGTGAATTGACTTACCATCTGGCTAGGTTCTGTAGCATGACTTCCTGCCGTGTGTGTGTGTGTGTGTGTGTGTGTGTGTACACGCAAATGCATATGTGATATATGTCCTATGGTCACTTCACTTTCACTAAGATTTTTCAACATCCTCCTTTATTTATTTATTTTTTTGTGGTACTGGGGATTGAACTCAGGGGCATTCTAACTCCAAGCTACACCCCCAGCCTATTTTTTATTCTTTATTTTGAAATAGGGTTTCACTAAGTTGCGGAGTGCCTCACTAGGTAGCTGAGGCTGGCTGCGAACCCGGATCCTCCTGTCTCAGCCTCCCAAATGCTGGGATTACAAGTGTGTGCCACACCTGGCTTCAACATCTTCCTTTAAAAAAAAGACCTTCTAAGCTGAGTGTAGTGGTGAATGCCTGTAAACCTAGTATTTTAGAGGTTGAGAAAGGAGGATTGTGAGTTTGAGGCCAGCCTCAGCAACTTAGCAAGACCCCTCTGTAAGTTAGTGAGACCCTGTTTCAAAATAAAAAACAAAAAGGGCTGAGGGTGTAGCTCGGAAGTAGAATGCCCCTGGGTTCAATCTCCAGTACCCCCCGCTTCCACAAAGACCCTCCATTTCCAATGTTCTCTTTGTTGCTATAAAATCACTGTCTTCTGGCTTCCCCAAACAGCGCCTGTAAGTCACCTTTGACTCTTTCATCATCTCCCTACTGTGTTTGTCACCACATCCTGTCATTTATTTTTCTTTCTTTTTCTTTTGTGGTACTGGGGGTTGAACCTAGGGACATTCTACCTCTGAGCTACACCTCCAGCCCTATTTTTATTCTTTATTTTGTAACAGTGTCTTACTAAGTTGCAGAAGGCCTCACTAAGTAACTGAGGCTGGCCACGAACCTGCGATTCTCCTGTCTCAGCCTTCCAAGTACTGGGATGACAAGTGTGCACCACTACGCCTGGCCTCTGTCATTTATTTTTCTTAGAGGTGCTCCTAGATGTTCTTCCATCATCATTCCTGCCATTGCATCCTTATTGTCTCCTTACTGGGGCCTCTTGAGGTTGAGGTATCTGGTCTACCTGGCCCCGGCTCCCATCTTCCAAATTCTTCCTGCAAATACATAACACTATTTTGTTATTATTATATTCCTGTTTCAGTACCCCACCCCTTTTAAATTTTACCTGTCTAAAACAATACATAACATAAAATTTACCATCTTTATAAGTGTACAGTTCAGTGACATTAAGTAAATTCACAGTGGTGTATAACCATCACCACTATCCATCTCTAGAAGCTTCTCATCTTCCTAAACTGGAACTCCATACCCATTAAACAGTAACTCCCCATCCTCCTCGGCCCCTAGCCCCTGGCAGCCACTATTCTACTTTCTGTCTTTATGATTTTGGCTATTCCAAATACCTCATATACATGGAATCCTACAGTCTATCCTTTTGTGCCAATGTCTATTTGTTTTTTGTACTGGGGATTGAACTCAGGGGCATTCTACCTCCGAGCTACACTCTCAGTCCTATTTTTTATTCTTTATGTTTGAAACAGGGTCTCACTAAGTTGTGGAGGGCCTCACTAAGTAGCTGAGGCTGGCCACGAACCTGGATCCTCTTGTCTCAGCCTCTCAAGTACTGGGATTACAAGTGTGCGCCACCACGCCCGGCTCCAATGTCAAAATTTTAAAGGTTAGATATAGTGATTCTGAACTTTGGGAATTTTGATGAAGAGCTGGTAAAAGTTAACAAAGGGCCTGTGCTTCCAAGTCTCCATCTCTTTAGCCTCTACAAGTTCTACCCAGGAGCAGGATACTGATGTACTCTGCATAAGGGCGAGGGAGGGTGATTAGTGAGATATCGAGGGAGGCTTCCACCCTGGGCCT
Organism: Graphiurus murinus; assembly: GCA_004027655.1. Classification (NCBI taxonomy): domain Eukaryota; kingdom Metazoa; phylum Chordata; class Mammalia; order Rodentia; family Gliridae; genus Graphiurus; species Graphiurus murinus. The sequence goes on along the minus strand of PVLC010007422.1, from coordinate 29,511 downwards.
CCATGGGACCTACTTCATACCAAAAATTAGTGACAGTTTTTGTCATGGATGGAGGATCAGGTGAAAACTGGAAGTGGGTGGTGACCAGGACAGTCTGCCTCCTTCTTAAACATCTTCCATCTGTGTTAAGGGCAGAGTCTCAGGTCCATCTTGAAAACAGGAGGACATGCTAAGAGGCCCCAGCTGCAGTCTTTCTGTTGTGTCAGTGGCCTCCAGTCTCCAGACCCTGGGCTGAGCATCCCTTTGCTTTAGTTCTCTCATCCTTTTGGTGCCACCTTTGAAGAGGGTATTTTATTACCTCTTCTCTCTTCTCCACCATTACCCCACCCCATCGCCACCTTGGCCCACATCAGACACCTTTCCCTGAGCTCTCGCCTGTCAAATCCAGGCTTGTGCTCACTTTTGTACGCACTGCTTCGTTTGGGTCTTGCCTGACTTCAAGGTGCGCCACATGCAAATTTGAACCCAGTTGTCCATCCCAGCCCTATAGTACCCAGCTTCTCAGGCCAGTTGGGGACATTTTACATGGGACAGATGCTGGTCTTGGTTGCCAGCAGTGTCCATTCTGGATGATAAGGAGTTGCAGCATTCACTAAGTGCTTACTGTGTGCTGGGCCCAGGGCTGTGCACTTGGTTTAGGTGTCCATGTGTCTGTATCTGTTTGAAATGGTCTTCCTTCAAGCTCCACAAGTGTCCAGACACTGCTAGACACCTGCCTCCCCATGAAAACACTTCCCCAGCCAGCCTCTGTTTAATTCCTCCTTCTCCAAAGTCTTTTTGTGTGTGTATGTGTATGTGTCTGTGTGAGGGGGGTACCAGGGATTGAACTCAGGGGGATTCTACTTCTGGACTACACCCCCAGTTATTTTTATGTTTTTGTTTTGTTTTGTTTTGAAACAGGGTCTCACTAGATTGCGGAAAGTCTTCCTACATTGTTGAGGCTATGTTTGAACCTGCAATCCATCTGTCTCACCTCCCAAGTACTGGGATTACATGCATGCACCACCATGCCTGTCTCCTCCAAAGTCTATTGCACGCAAGCTCAACTGCATAGCTTAGCACATTCTAGAAAGTAACATCATCTACTGTGGTTTCCCATCTTTTAGCTTTGTTTTCCAAACTGCATTGTAAACTCTTGGAGACAGGGATCATGTTTACCTTATTTTCCCAGTCACTCAGTAGGGCCTTCCCAGTGCAAAAGCATACTTCAAACTTCTGAGGCTTCGGGCTGATAAAGGCTGGGGGCTTTGCCGGGGTCTCTGGTGAACGAGTGAGGGGGAGAGGAGCTAAGGATCACCTTTAGACTGGGCTCCCGTTTTGTGGCACAGGCAGCATGGGTTGACTCCCATCACAAAATGGAATTAGCAGTTTTTTACCAGCAGATTGTCTTATCTCCTCCCTTGTTCTGCAGAAGCCCCCTGGCTGGTGTTTTCCCAGCTTCCCTGGCCTTCTAGAAGGAGTGGGAGTACTCGGCCTCCGCACGGCTGTAATGTGATTACCGCGCAGGAGGGAGGAGGCTGTCAGTCAGCTTCCTGGATTTGCCAGTTTCCCTTTTAATTTTCCACAGTTCTTTTATTCACATGAGACCTGCCAGCTAATCATAAAATCCCCTAAATTTATGTAATTTTTAAGAAACATACAGGATAAATTATAGTAATTTGGTTAGCCTTCAGAACAGCATTTAGGAAACCCACATTCGTAGGCAACCTACAGAAATCTCTCAGTGTGTGCACTGCATGCTGAGTAGCACTGTCCTGTCTGTCTGTCTGCCCCTGGCTTTTTTTCACACATACAACCAGTTAAAATAGGAAAAGAGGCCAGCTTTGCTATTCCTTTTTTTTTTTCTTCTTCTTTTTTTGCATTACTGGGGATTGAACTCAGGGGCATTCTACCTTCGAGCTACACCTTCCAACCCTATTTTTTATTCTTTATTTTGAAACAGGGTCTCACTAAGTTGCCGAGTGCCTCACTAGGTAGCTGAGGCTGGCCTCGAACCCAGATCCTCCGGTCTCAGCCTCCCAAATGCTGGGATTACAAGCATGCACCACCACGCCCAGCTGCTTTACTACTTCTTAACAATGATACTGTCCCTTCATCGAAAATGATGAATGAAGTGGACGTGGTGGTGCACCCCTGTAATCCCAGTACTTGGGGAGGCAGAGACAGGAAGATCACGTTTGAGGCTAGTCACAGCCACTTAGCTAGACACTGTTTCAGAATAAAAATAAAATAGGGCTGGGAGTGTAGTTTGAAGGATGCGCCTGGACTGAATCCCTAGTACCAAAAAGAAAAAGAAAATGATGAAAGATTAGAGCTGACTTGCCCAGCGGTCTTCTCACCTTGTCAGGCTTTTAATTATTTCCCTCCTAGGTCCCACGTGTTTCTCCCAAAAGGAACAGCATTTATTGGTAGCTAGTAGAGATTTATCAGAACAAATGTTCTGTGTATGAGGATCTAACCTGTGTCACGCCACAGTCTGTGTGATGTACACGTGACAGACAGAGGAATGTCTTTAAAATGATGAGGTGGGGGGCACCTGGGAGGGTTCAGATTCTTCTTTGTATTTAAATTTCTTTTGTCTTGAACTTATTATATTTGCAAAAGGCTTCCGTTTTCCTAGGAACTTGAAAACCTACTCTGAAGGAATCTCTGAGATTATTGAGCATCTTCTCCCCTCTTAGGCAGTTGGGAAGTAGCAGACAGGAGGCTGGAGATGGTACCTCCCAGTCTCTGCCTTCTTCCAGCCTGCTGCCCACCAGGCCCTGGATCTGCTAAACCCCTGGGCTGTCTCCTCCTCTGTGCTTGGGAAGGCACCAGCTGTGTGTCCTGAAGAGCAGAGATGTTCACCTGGCGGCAGGCTCTCACATTGACCTGGTCCCCATTATTAGTTTGAGATCATTTTCCCCAAAACCTTTGGACCTTCCTTAAAGGAAGAAAAAAAAAATTACTGCTTTTTATCTTTTTTGGCAGGCCTCCTTTTTACACTAATGTTATGACAAAAATGTTACAGGTTTCTAATTTATTTCCACCATATGCCTTGATTTTGTAAACATTTCTCTGTGGGAGGCCTGATGAAGGGGACAAGACACATTGGCTTTTTCTGCAAGGAAGAAGGCTCTGCATGCCATTTGCCTGCCTCGGCCTTCTAGGAGAGGAACGGACTCACCACCACGCCTGGGGCCACTTCACTGGGAGGAAGTACACTCCCACAAGGGGTTCCATTGGTCTCCCTGACTCACAGTGAAATTTGCTTTGCAATTGACCTCGCTATACCAATTCATGCCTGAAGTCCTTGGAGCCGGGTTGCGAGGAGACCTTCATTCTTACGAATGCTGCACTGTTTCCCTCACACTCCCAAGGAACATTTATCTAAATCTAAAATCAACCAAGATGTGGATACTTCATTGTTCTTCACCCTTCTTCTCAGAATGACACTTTAGCTGTTCAGGGGAACTAAAACAAAGCTGATTACTTCTTGGCAAACAATTATTTCCTGGTCTAACTATCATATGTGATTTCATTGGTGTGTCATTGTGTGTATGCGGCTGCATAAGTGTGCTTTAATGGGAATTCCATGTGGTAGCACTGGGAAATTAGAAAAGAAGGTCTTCTAGATTTATTGCTTATAGTTTAAGGACCGGCTGCTGGCCTCCATCCAAGAAGTGGGGAGACGTAAAGTTAGAGGGATCATTAGCGTTTGAGTATATCCTTCCGATTGCCTACTATTTTAAAATTAGTTTGGCAAAAGGTAAAGATCAGAACCAATAACAAAATCATTCACTCTTTGAAACCTATGACATTTACCAAAGTAAATTTATGGGAGACTTGGCATCTTGTAAGTCCTGGTGGCCTTTGCTGTATACCAGCATCTTACTTTTGAGGCATGAATGAGTTTTGCCATGGCTGAAGTAGAAGCCAAAACCATAAATTGCATTTCTTTTGGAAAAATAGTTTTGGAATTTTAGGCAATTTTTCATTGTGGTTATTGGGCAAAGTTTTTTTTTTTTTTTTTGGTGCTGGGAATTAGACCCAGAGGCATTCTGTTTCTGAGCTACACTCCCTGCCTGATTTTATTTCTTATTTGGAAACAGGGTTTCAAGAGGTTGCTGAGAGCCTCACTAAGTTGCTAAGGCTGGCTTTGAACCTGAAATCCTCCTGTCTCAGCCTCCCAAATACTGGGATTACAGGTGTGTGCCACCACACCCGGCTTGGGCAAATATTTTAAAATATATCCTAAACACTGTACTCTGTAAAGGCTGTTGAGCAGGAGTGGGAAAATCAGCTATGTTCTTCATCTTCTGGATACCATAAGTGTTTTCTTCCACATCTAGGGATTAAAAAAAATAGGAATTAACCACATCATGGTTTATTTTTTAACTTGATTCTTTGAAACTGATTCGACCGCGGACAGGATGGTTGGCATCTGGGATGTAGAAAGGGATAGACACCTCTCTCTTAGTGGCTCACTATGCTAAACAGTGTAAATGTCTGTTGCCTCTGATGCTACTACTTTGTAAAATTCATAGTCCCAACATCTTGGATAAAGTGCTCAAATACTGAATTGTAACAAATACTATTTATAAAGGCTAACAGTTGGATGGTATTAATCCAGAGTTTATTTTTTTGTGGCACTTTGGATGGAACTCAGGGGTATTCTACCTCTGAACTCTACCCCTGGCCCTATCTTAATTTTTATTTTGAAACAAGATCTCACTAAATTGCTGAGGACCTCACTAAATTGCTTAGGCTGGTATGGAACCTGCTATCTTCCTGTCTCAGTCTCCCAAATACTGGAATTACAAGCATGCACCACCACACCTGGCTTATTTTATTTTATTGTAGTACTGGTGATTGAACCCAGGGGAGTTCTGCCTCCAAGCTATACCTCCAGCCCTTTTTTATTTTTTGTTTTGAAACCGAGTCTCTCTAGGTTGCTGAGAGTCTTGCTAAGTTGCTGAGGCTGGACTTGAACCTGGATCCTCCTGTCTCAGACTCCCAAGTACTGGCATTATAGGCATGCACCTCTATATCTGGTGTGGATTCTATTTAAAATGGAGATTTCACCTCCAAACACTTCCCTTCTCCATTTGAATTTCATTTTTTTTGGTACCAAAGGAAAACTACTCCGTTTCATTCAACAGACCTGGTTAGTGTTAAGCTACAGAGCTGTTAAGAAGAGCGGGAGTCTCAGGCAGTCAGGCGAAGGCCTTAGTGGGTTTTGGGAATCCAGAACCTCCTGAAATACTCTGCAAACGTGCACACCATGGGTCTCATCAAATTCTCACAGGTGTCCGTTCCCTAAATAAAAAGCTGCAACTCTGTTGGAAGAGTTGGGAGGGTTGTAGTGATTTTTGGCTCTGGTGGTGATAGTGTTACTGAGAGAGGAATGGGGATAGTGGGATTACTGCCAAATGGCAACCCCATTTTCAGATCTGACCAGTGTTTGTGTGGAAGCCTCAGGGTATTAGCCAGACTTTCACAGCGCCCTTATATCTTGAGACCTTCCGGTGGATGGAGTGCCCTGTGCTTAATGGGGAACTTTGGGCTGGGTGTGGATGACCTAGGGCTCCCGTGGCTGAGTACCTTCACCCTGTTCGTGTCCACTAGTTAATGCAGGACTAGTGGCACAGTACTGGCAATCAAGGGTGCTCAACAAGTGAGCTGAGTGCTTCAGCTGGGAGGCTCTGGGGGGAGTCAGGGCTGCGGGAGACTTTGCGGCTGGCTCACCCCCTCCCCAGTTGGGACATGGTATTTCTGTCCAGTAACTCAGACTCCCACAGCTGAGGAAGAACCTAGACTTCATGAATTGCCCTGAGAGTGGTGGGCTGCGGGGAGGGCAGGGGAGGAGAAGCTTGTTCACATGCTTGTTAACATTTGAGGGTCTTTGACAAAGGAAGTCTAATGCCCTGCCCGGGTCAGCCAGCGATTGCCCCCCAGGAGGCCCCGTTGTGCACAGGAAGTCAGACACTAATGATGTTAGCGAGGGGACAAAGGCGCCTGGCCCCGGGAAGGGCCTAATTGCTGTGTCGGGCTCCCAGGCGGCCAGCTTCCAGCTGGAGGGGGCTGGGCAGGATGCGCTAAGTGTTAACACCTGGAGCCCTGCTGCTGACTTCCTGGTGCTTTTTTTCCCATGTGGCTGGGTGTGCACACTCTCATACCCCCCCCCCCCACACACACACACAGACACTCGTGAACCCTGGCTGCAGCTCAGGCACACATTTCAGGATGTGGTACCTAGGAGACTAGATAGAAATGGTCTGATTAGGAAGTCAGGCTGCGATTGAGTGTCTCACGTTGTGATCTGGGCAGGGAGGAAGGCCAGGAGGCCTGAGACATTCCCCGTCTGCCCACTGTGGCTTTGTGACTGTTGCTTCACCTCTGGGCTCACAGATTCCCTCCCTGTCCCCCAGGAAACTGGGAAAGGCCAGACTTGCAGAGAGGCAGATAGATATTAGAAGGGTCACTCTGGCTTTAGATGGGAAATGCTAGACAGAAATTATGGGAGAATGCTCCTAGGGAAAGAGAGGTGAGGTTTTGAGCCAGCTGAGGTTCTGGGGAGGTGAGAGTGTGGCAGGAGGAGGAGTGGCGGGGACACCCAAGGAGGAGTCTTGCTGTCTGTGTGGATGTGTGTGTGTGCTTGTAGAGGGGTGGTGTCTGATACACACCTGGAGGGGCATTTAGAGGGTTTGTGTCCCAGGAGAGTGGGCAAGCCCAGAGGCACACCCTCATTCCAAGTAGGGTCTCTAGATTCCTTGTGTCTGACATGGCTTTTGACCTGGGGCCTATGAACCCCTTAGTGGCTCATGGGTGGCCTTACAAAGTGCTGAGACCCTCCGGAAATTGTTAAGAAGTGTTTCTGTGCAAAATTGGGTAAAGAATGTTTTTTGTAGGATTCTCCAAAGGTGATTCAGAAATCCTTCCCCCTTAACAATAAGAGCATCACTAATTAAAAGTGAAGACCCCTTTGGCCAGTAGAGGTAGGATTAGAGACAGCTCTCTCAAGACCAAAGCAAGGGCACCTGGGGCCGTATCCTGGGGTCCTCCTCTGGGTCCAGTGGTGTGCAGTGTGAGCTCAGGTTGACTCATGTGTGTTTGTGTGGCTCCGAAAGAAAAGAGTTTGAAAGGGATGCCTGTCCCCCTCCTAGAAAAAAGGAGGGGAGCCACATATTTTGGAAAAGGGTCTAATGTTGACTTGCTGCTTCCCACTCTTTTTTTTTTTTTTGTCCAAGAACACCATGTGGATAGACTTAATCGTCTGACAGAATGTGTCATCTTGTTTTCTAACACATCCTGTAATATTTCGATTCACACCAACACCTAAGAAAGGGGCAGCCTTCCATAGTTTCCAAATATGAGAAATGAGAACTCCACCTTGGAGGAGTGCACATGTGGAGCATGGTGGGGACCTGCAGGGTGCAGAGGGCTGGGTCCCCATGGCAACGTCACAATCTCCCATTTCTGCAAACGTTTGTGCTGTAAAAGCAGAATTCCAGATGTGACATGGCATTTGGAGACTCCAGTCTTCAGAGACAGTATTTGAAGTGGGCACAATCCGTTGCGCCGCTCCCTGTGTGGTCCCAAGGCTTTTTATTAGTAGTTGTGTTCTGAGCCGAACGTTTCCTCCCAGCTTAGGCATAACAATCATGTTTATAGCTTTAAGTTTTCCTCTATTGTCTAATCACTGTTTTGCCCTGGTAGGAAGAGACTTTCTTGGCCTTCTGGAGGGAAGTCTTTGTTGCTTTCACAGTAAGTGAGAGTGAGCCAGTAGCCGATTTGCTGGGCGGGTATTTGGTTGTTTGCTGCTTCTTTGTACCAGTGTTTACAGAAAACCAGTTAATCTCTGTCTGTGAGTCGTCTGTATATGATCTTTAAACTACAGTGAGGCTGACTGTTACCTTAAAGATGCTGGTTCTCCAACATGCGGTTCTCATTTGAGTGGAGGGGGGTGGTGTGAAGCAGAGGGAAAGGTCTGGCCCTACATCCAGATGCATACTTTATAGCTTGCCTTGAACGTTTTCAGAACTGGAAAAATGGAACAATCCTGTCTATTTGTGACTATCAGAACCACGGAGAACACACAGCCCAGATCCTAGATCCTTAACAGATTTATTGAAGGGGGTATTTGGGCTTTTGCTTTGTGAAAATCAAGGCAGCTATGAACTTCTCTCTCTCTCTCTCTCTCTCATGCTAGGGACTGAACCCAGGGGCATTCTACCTCTGAGTTACATGAGATAGAGGCTAAGTTACTGAGAGTCTTGCTAAATTGCTGAGGTTAGCCTCAAACCTGAGATCCTCCTGTTTCAGCCTCCCAAGTACAGAGATTACAAGGGTGCACTACCACTTCTGGGTAGATAGGCTGTAAGCTTTGTTTTTTTTTAACATAGGAAGAGAGTCAGCTTGTGTGTGTATTTGTGTACACATGCAAATGTTGATACTTCTGGGCTTTAGCAGCACAGGTATGCTCCTGTGGCAAAGCAATACTACTAATACAAATCCTAATGTCAGGGGAGGCAGGAAGGACACTTTAAAACATTAAACTCCAGGTCAGCCACCATCATTTAGAGTTATTATCTGAGAATCATCTCGTGTAAATGTCTCTGTGCATTTTATCTTTGGTGAATATATTGGGAGAGAGGTTGGGACGTGGAAAAAAAAGTCTGGGTGAAAGCTGGAGTTTTTATTTGATAAGCAGGACACATGGTAACTTGGCTTAGGTTGGCTCCATGTTAGAGCTCAGAAACAATTGTCCCCCTTAGCTCCCCTTTGGGGAGCGTGAAATTAGGAACATGTGTGTGCTGATTAGCAACATGTCAGAGATGAATCATGATTACGGCTTTGGTCTGGTGCACAGACCACTCTTTGGACTAGTGATTTCCTACCTCCCCAAGCAAATCTCTTTAATTAGCGTAAGCTCTCCGGGTCTTTTGGGGCTGATGGGGTGATTGTGGGTGGAAACCCCGAGGCACTCCCTCAGAGCCCGTGCTCCCTGCTAGACATCCAAGACCTCACCTCCCCAAATCTGATTGCTGGCATCCTTGTTTCTGAAGTGGGCTGCATCCAGAGGGAGAGTGAGAGAGAATAGCTCCCAGGAATGTGGAGGGAATATATCTTGAATAGATTCAGACGCAGGCTGGCTTTGTGATTTATTTTCCTTGTGTTTTGGATTCGCCAGCATTCTCCTCAGCTTACATCACCTGGGGCTTCTTTGCCTTTGCCGACTTTTTTTTTTTTTTTTTTTTTGTAGTTAAAGATTTGAACTGAAGTAAGTGGGACCTATTTTTGTTTGTTTCAGCCAGCACAGAGTCACATGACCTCATGCTTTGCCTCCTCTTGCCCTTCCCAGCTCCACTGGTCAGAGGCAAAGGTGCTGTCCTGCTGCACACTTTAAGCCCACAGTGGAAACCTGAGATGGAGAAAATGTTACAGACAACAAAAAGTATGAGTTGGCCTTAGTTTTAAGTAGTAACCATATGTGTGTGTGTGTGTGTGTGTGTGTGTGTGTGTGTGTGTGTGTATTACTGGGTATTGAACCCAGGGACATTCTGCCTCTGAGCTACACTCCAGCCCTGTTTTATTTTCTATTTTGAAGCAGGGTCTCAATAAGTTGTGAAGGGTCTTGCTAAGTTGCTGAGACTGGCTGTGAATCTGCGATCCTCCTGCCTCAGCCTCCCAAGTACTGGGACCACAGGTGTGCACCACCACTCCCGGCATTGAGTGCAGTCTCCTTTAGTTCTCACTTTGGTCTGCCTTCCGTTGGAAAGAGGGTGCCGTGTTTACAGCATAGTCCTTTTCAAAATGCATTTTTCCAATATGGAAGTTAAACTGCGGTGGAACTGGAGCTGGGTTGGGAATGTTGGGAAGCCGGTGTCTTCAGGTGGCTTAGAATCCTCCAGGACTCCTCAGGGACTGGTGTGCGGTCGCCCCTCTCCTCCGTGGCTGCTCTTGGGCCCCCTGTGTGGGACCCTACGCCACAGTCCTCTTTGTGTCCAGGCCTGCCGTTGCTTCTCACCATGTGGCTGAAGTATGGCGTGGGTTTTTACCTTTTGAATTTTAATCCTTTAGAGCACTTAAGAGCTACCCACCCCCTTCCTGAGTGAAAGATGTTTTCTCCATTATGTTCCCATTTGCTGCTTCCGTCTCTGCTTACCATAGAGCACCGACCAAAGGAATGTCCTAGCCCAGCTCCAGGCACCAGGGCCTTGCTTCTTAGTTCCCTTTGGAACAAATTAAAAGGTACCGTTAGCACAGCAAATGGAGGTGGTTAATTAACTAAGAATGTGGCACCCTGAGGCCACAGCATTGGCATTTACAGGTTTCAAGTAACAGGCAACAAACAAGTATTTCTAATTGTCAGCTCATTAAATATCAAAACGGCGTGGTAGCTAACAGCTTGAGATTGTTTCCTGAAGAACAGTTTACAGAGCGTTGACCAGCTTTGTAACTGGCCTTATCTATTTTCTCTTGGTGTGGGCCCTGATTCCAAGCCTATAAATAACTGTGGAATACCAAGCTTGCTGAGTTCATATATATACATATATACATACGTATATATGTATATATATATTTTTTTTCGATACTGGGGATTGAACTCAAGGGCATACTACCTCCAAGCTATACCCCCAGCCCTATTTTTTATTCTTTCTTTTGAAACAGGGTCTCACTAAGTTGCAGAGTGCCTCACTAGGTAGCTGAGGCTGGCCTCGAACCCAGATCCTCCGGTCTCAGCCTCCCGAATGCTGGGATTACAAGCGTGCGCCACCATACCCGGCTCTTCTTGTATGTATTACCTGGCTTAATCATGCATTCACTTATTTAGGCAGAAAACAATTACTTATCAAGGGCTGACCATGTGCCAGGCCCAAGATGGTGGGGCAGGGGTTTTGGGGGTCCACTGTTCAATCCTCTATGTCTTCAACTTCTCCTTTCCACTCCAACCTGCCCACTTTTCAGAGACCCAGTTCCCACCATGCTGACAACCAGAACACACTGCTTAGCCTGGTGGTCAGTGCCGTCTGCCACCTTGCCCTGACCTATCTGCCACATCTGTGATCTGCAAGGCTCTGGGAGCTGGAGACAGATCCTCACTGGGAGGTGTTCCTCCTGAGAGCTTTCCCTGTCTCCCTCCGGAATCCACTTGTGACTCGCTCTGCAGCTCAGCTCTCACCTGTTTAAAGGCAGTAATCTTGTTGGGAATACTGGCATAAAACATAGAGTCATTATGTGGCAGAGGCTATGCCAAGCACTTGTGTGTGTCATCTCATGTGGTCCCCACACCAGTCCTTTCCAGGAAGCTTTACTCAAACTCTCTGTAGCTCAGGGAGGTTGAGAAATTTGCCCAAGGTGGGAAAGTGGGTGATTTGAACATGCATTGTTGTAGACCCTCCAAGCCCTTTCTTTCATTCTCTCTGTTACTAGGGATTGGACCCAAAGGCATTCTATCTCTGAGCCACACCCCCTTTAAAATTTTTTTTTTTATTTTGAAACGGGGTCTTGCTAAGTTGCTGAGGGCCTCATTAAGTTGCTAAGGCTGACCTCAAACCTGCAATCTTCCTCTCTCGGCCTCCCAACTACTGGGATTATGACGTGTGCCACCACGACTGGCTAAAACCTCTCCAGGTCAGCCAGCAGAATCTCAAGCAGCAACTCTGGTTGAACTGTGTCTGCCTGAAGTCAGGGTGGGGGAGGAGACAGTGACAAGAGGTCTGTTCTGAGTGTGTGATGGGAGGAAGGACACGGCGTGCCATGTGTGTAACATCGAGTCCCGTTCATAGATACTGCTGTTGCAATATATGTGTATATAAACCTTCAGTTGCAAGGTGTCAGTAGGGCTGGTTCCTCTGGATGCTGTACAGGAGAATCTTTATGTGCCTTTTCCAGCCTCTAAAGGCTGTTTGTTATCTTCAAAATCTGAAGTGTAGTATACTCCAATCTGTGCCCCCATCCCACAGCTCTTTCTCTCTCCCTCTCCTCTCCTGCTTTTACAGTCACATCTCCTTTTCTTTGACACTGACCCTCAGTCTCTCTCTTACAAAACCGCTTACGATTCCATTGGGCCCACCCGTAGGTCACCTGCATCACCCAGAATATTCTCCCCATTTCGTATCCTTAAGCTTCGCCACATCTGTGTAGTCCTGTTTGCTGTGTAAAACAACAGTGGTCACAGGTTCCAGGAATAGGACATGGACATGCTTGGGAAACCATCATTTCTCATGACCATGAAACATAAGGAAGCAGCAGGGTTCTGTGGTTCTGAGATGGTTTCTGAGGCCTCTGGAGCAGCTAAAGCATTGTTCAGCAGGAGCTGAGGTCAGCCCTGCCAAAGCCCTGTGATGCACGTGCCGAACAGCTGTGCACCACAGGACTTCCAGGAGCAAAAGGTCTTTAAAGTGCAAATAAGAGCTGGTACCTGGGAGGGCATCTCCTGCTTTCCAGATCATGACCAGGCTTGGGCAGTCACAGGGTCTTAGGGTCTCTGATTTTCTAAGGAATTAGAATCACCATTTTACATTCACATCCAGAGAAGTGCCATGCTAGTGGAAGCATGGGGTGAAGTGATTGTGCAAGCCGACTCATGTGTCAGGAACGCAGTGTGATGGGGGCTAGATGGAGACCAGCAGCCTGCCGGGGGCAGGACCTGGGCGATGGGAAGGGATTCCTGGGGAGGTGAGGAGAAGAGAAGGGGACTCTGGGAATGCAGGAGGCCTGAAGACATCAGCTGAATGGAGCTGCAGGGCTTGAGGAGTTTGGAAGGTGGGAAAGGAAGCAGCTGGGAAGATAGGCAGGCAGTGGCCACATTAGGAATGGTCTAGAGAGGTGTGGAGCCAGTGAAGGACTGGGAGCAGGGGAGTGAGGGCAGATATGCATGTTTGGAGCTCGCTTTGATGCCAGAGCTCCTTGAGGTCAGGACCTGGGTCTAGTTGGTACTGAATGCCCAGCCCTATGGGACTTAGGACACGCTAGAAGGCAGTGAGTGTGAATGTGTGCCACATGCAAGCCTGCTGTCTGGAAGTGAACTCACTGGGCCCCTTCCCCCCAAGGAGCTCCACATACATCAGAGACATTATTCGGAGAGATTAAGGTTTTTGCATGCATTTATAGCACGTATCACTGTCTTGGACTCCTTCTCATAATGTAATAGCCATTGCAAGTGCCCAGTGCCCAGTAAATGTCTGTTAAAAACATGCCACCACCAGGTGCAATAATGCATGCCTTAAGCTACTCAGGAGACTGAGGCAGGAGGATTGCAAGTTTAAGGCCAGCCTGGGAACTTAGCAAGATCAAAGGAAAACAAAAGGGCTGGGAATGTAGCTCAGTGACAAAGTACTTGCCTAGCTTATGGGAGGCCCTGGATTCAATTTCCAGGACTATAAACAAATAGCAGGAAACCATGCTGCAAAAGAAATAGAGGGGAAACCGGAACAAAAGGAAAAGCTGACCATGTCCTTCTAGTAAGGTGACTGGTCACCAGAATTGCTTTGTACCTTAAAACATGCTACTTAATAGAATATGTTTCCTTTTTGAGATTTGACTCCTCTACATGGCTTCATATGGTCCTCCTCAAACCCCCGCCCCAGAGAAAGGTGCATGCATTACAGGAAGGGAGGGAGGGAGGAAGGGAGGAGGAAGGAAGGAAGGAAGGAAGGAAGGAAAGAAGGAAGGAAGGAAGGCAGGCTGGCTGCCCAGAGATTCAGGAGACTCAGACCCAAGGAAGTGTGATTTTCCCTTGGTCTCCAGCTAAAAATTAGAAGGACTGAGGATTGCATTCTTCTTTCTCTCCCATGATGCTGCCGTTTGACTTTTCATTCGAGTGCAGTTATCCTTCTGCCTTTTAAGCCTCGGGTGCACATCGTCCTTACCCTTTACTCATCTTTATTCAGGTGCTGCCTTGTGGCATTTCATGTGTCATATATTTCTCTACAGCTCTTTTTTTCTTTGGGGATTGAATGCAGGGGTACTCAACCCTTGAGCTACATACCCAGCACATTTTATGTTTTATTTTGAGACAGGGTCTCCCTAGATTGCCCAGGCTGGCCTGGAACTTACAATCCTCTTGCCTCAGCCTCCCAAGTAGCTGGGATTACAGGTGTGTGCCACCATGTCTGGCTGTGGCTGGCTCTTGTACCCTAGCTATGTACACCTTCTTTTGCCATTTAAGTTAGGAATTCTCAGAGGGCCAGGGTGTACTTTGAGATTAGTCTGTGTCCAGTTCCTTTTTTTTTTTTTTTTTTGGTGGTACTGGGGATTGAACTCAGGGGCATTCTACCTCTGAGCTATACCCCCAGCCCTGTTTTTTCTTTCTTTCTTTCTTTTTTTTTTTTTTTTTTAATAAAGCAACAGCGTTTTCCAAAGTTTCAATTCAGGTGAGGAGTTCTGGAGTCTTATGTATGTGGGGGAAGCAAAGGTGGGAAGAGGAAGCTGGGGAAGGAAGGTGGATCAGGAAGAAGGGGAGCCCCAGCAGATCAGGGGCTGGGGCAGCATGTCAACTGAGGTTTTGTGTTACTGCTTGTTTTTCACTTTAGAGTGGGGTGTGTGTGTGTGTGTCCCCCTTTCTGCACAGCTGTGCTTTCTTTCCCAAGGTCCATGTATATCTGAGCTCAGGGATAGGGTTTCAGTGGGCGTGCCTGGCTTCAGGATAAGCAGCGTGAACATGCCTGCCGCATATGGATGTGATGGGGTTGTGGCCTGAAAGCCTGGGCCCATCAGAAGTGCTCTCCACATTGTGTCTCAGTGTAACAATTGCCCATTAAATACCAGGCTGCCGGCATATGGTTTTCCCCCACATCCTCCTTGTTAAGTGGAAACTTTAGCTGTGTGGTTAGAATATTTTCCCATCGCTTAGCACTTCAGACTTAACATGTTTTGGAGAATTCTGCAATTAATGCTGAACGGCACATTTGCAGATTATTAGAGAAACAGTTAAATCACAGAGTCTGGAGATCTGTGGCCGGTCTTTCCCATGATGGGTAAACGGTGGGCTGGGAAAAGGCGGGGTCAGTAGGAGGATTCCGGTGCTCCCTCTGTGGCCACTGTAATTAAAGTGGGAAGTCTGGTGGAGTTGTTAGCCCTGCTATTAAGAGCACAGATGGCTAATGGCCACATCACCACCAAGAGTTAAGAGTTAGAGCTTTAAAGTCTTTTTTCCTTTTATGACCCACCCTGTGCACTCCAAGCATAGGTATGGATGCAGTGAAGAATTTCCTCATTAAAAGTAACAGCCTATTCCCACACTCATTCCCTGTCTTGGAATGAGAAGCTGGTTTCCTTAGACTTGAGGAATTGCCTATCTGTCTTGGCTTAATAGAACTTTCGGATGAGGGTGTCTGGTAGGCGAATTTTACAACCAATCAGGGCTCAAAGTGGATCCAACTGGAAGGGCTCCAGCTGGCAGCCCTGGTCTGTCTCCCAGTTTTACTATTAATGAATTATTTAGCCCCTAAAATAGAACAGCCTGCTTCTATTGTCTTAAGGGAAATGAGTGCCATGATCCCTGTGGCCTGGCAGTGAGGAATCTCTTGGGCTGGAGTGTGTCTGGCAGCTGGGGTGTCACGGGGTGAGTGGGAAGCGTGTGGGCGACGCTTGGGGACTGGCACGACCCCGAGTCTCTGCAGTGCTGTGTGCATGTAGACTCCATGGGGATCTGTGCTGGGAAAGCACATTGGCTTCACCTCCCATCATGCTCTCTTGTTTTCCCACAGGGAGTGGGGCCAGCCAGCAGAAACAGCGGCCTGCACAATATCACCTTCAGATACGACAGTAAGTAACGGGCTTGAACGCCAAAGATGGAACCCCTCCCTCTGTAATCCACAGTATATATAGTTGTATCAGTCAAGGACACCACAGGTCCTGGGGTTGAGGAAGTTTCTGAACCTGTTCAGGTTTGTCAGTAGCAAAAGCAACTCAGTCCCCATTAAGCCACCAACGAATTTGGGAGTGTGAACAGGTCAAGTGTCTTCCGGGTGCTCACAAAAGTTATATGTGAAGGCCTTCCCTGAGTTCCTCAAGACCTAGCCATGTTTTCTAGAACAAATAGAGATGTTATCAGGGCCTAGTGGGGGACAGGGAAAGGTTGGGACCATGGCAAACTGGCTTTTTTTTTTTTTGGTACTGGGGATTGAACCCAGGGACATTTTACCTCTGAGCTATACCCCTGGCCCTATTTTATTTATTTATTTATTTTACTTTGAAACAAGGCCTCACTACATTGTGGAGGACCTCGCTAAGTTGCTGTGGCTGGCCTCAAACCTGCGATCCTCCTGTCTCAGCCTCTCAAGCACTAGGATTACAAGTGTGTACTACCATGTGCAGCTGACACTGACTTTTTAATTCCAGCTCATTGTGGTGTTAAGGAATTCCCACTGAATGTAGCCAGATGTGGTTTCCAAGAATAGTGGGACATCTGCATTTTTTTGGTGAACATGTTTTAATATTGGTATTTATTTTGAAAATTCACAGACATGGAGTGAGCCTAGTGAATCTGCCCCAGGTTGGCCAGGGGCCTCCAGTTGGCCTCCTCTGACCCAGACCTTTGTACCAACCCCAGATTTTCACTTATCAGCTGTTTGAGCTGCAGCAGAAAGACTTGACTTCTCCACCCATGCTTCAGTTTGCTTGCATAAAATAAAGATTAGTAGGCTGGGGATGTAGCTCAGTGACAGAGTTTGCCTGGCATATGTGAGGCCCTGGGTTCAGTCTTTAGCACCACAATAAAATAAAATGAAATAATGAGTTTCCTTCTAGCCTTGTTTTGAAGTATAAATGAGGTAATGCTTATATCTGCTCAACTTGGTAGCTGGCCTGCAGTATACACTCAGTAAATGCTATCTGTTAATATTAGAAGTCAATCGAACAGAGGTTAAATAAAAGCACCATTTCCTCCCTTTCTCCTAACAAGGATGACTTTTTTCTCACTAAATTGTTTTCTAAGGGCAGGGTGAGGGAGCCTTTTCTGACTAAGCATGTAAGAGCCCCTCTAAGCAGCTGCTTTCATTCATAAGAAGGTAGTTGTATATAATTGTGAACACTTTATCCTTATGAACCATAATTCATACATAAAAATGACAAGAGGGAGCTTGACTCATATTTGGTGACTCCTGATATCTGATTCATCTTTTGGAAAACGCTGTGAATCAGTGTCAGAAAAGGGTTTGGTGCCAGGTATGGTGGGGCACGCTTGTAATCCCAGTACTTGGGAGGCTGAGACTGGAGGATCGGGGTTCTCTGCAACCTCTCTACTTAGTGAGGCCCTCTGAAACTTAGTGAGACCCTGTTTCAAAATAAAGAATAAAAAATAGGGCTGGGGGTGTAGCTCAGAGGTAGAATACCCCTGAGTTCAATCCCCAGTACCACAAAAAAAAAAAAGGGATTAAGTTCACACAGAGGCCCCTGGAATAATCAATGCTAAAGCAGAAGATTTGAGGTCATGGATACAATCTAGCAACTTTAAGATATAACTGTATGTGTCAAATTCACACCCACAGTTGCTGGCATGGGTATTTGAAGACTTACACTTAGAACTCAGGCATTTCATGTTAGTGGTGTGTGTTGCTCTGGGTGTAAACCCTGTGATGGTAACAAAAGATTTGCAAGTCCATGATATTTAGTTCAGCTAAGCAAAGATATGTGCAAAGATCTTTCTTTGAGTTAGAAAGTTAATTTCTAATATATGCTCTTGGTCCTAGCAGATCTTGTATTACATTCAAAAGTTCAAAATTTTCTGGTCAGCTGCAAACAAGCATTTGCCTCTTTAATATGGGTTTTATGAAAAAAGATCTGTACCTGTTAAACTTGAAAGTATCTTATTGTTGTCTTCATTGTACTAAATTTTTGGCCCATGCGCCTATGTCTATATCTCTTAGTCATTATTTTCTTCTTAATTCTTCAGCATTTAATTAGAATTTAATTCACGGCTCACATTGACTTCTGAGACGTTTAGAGCTTGGTTGCATTTTGGCAAAATGTCATAATGGGAATAAAGGTTTTTATAACCAGAATCCAAAACTTAAGACTTGCTAATAATTGGATGCAGGCTGTGTTAAAAAAACAAACAAACCAAACCCAAAACAAAACAAAACAAAAAAACCCTCAGTGTTTTCTATTGAAAAAGATATTATTCTTTTCCATAAGGAAGTTTCTGCTGTTGCTCAGTGGACTGGTTACTAGTTTATGTTTGAAATAGCCAAGAACCAGTTACCAAGTTTTCACCAAAATTACTCATCTACAAAATCTGATTTTTCTGGGGTTTTTTTGTCACTTAATGTTACAAAGGAAAAAAAAAGTGAGGTTATAACTGAACCTCACTAGTCTCCTTGCCTTCTCCGACTCTGCATTCCATGCTTCTTTAGGCTCTGAGATGTATGCCTGAGTAGGTTATGATATGTTTTCTTAATTCTTAGGCTTATGATTTGCATAATTGTATTTATGGAAACCCAAAGAATATTAATTTCTGCACTAAGAAGGAACAAAGGGAAAACACATTATTTTCTCCTGTTTGTGCATCTTTTCATAGCTAAAGTTTCTTATAGGCCTCAATAAATGAAAATACTGGAACTTTATAAGTGTGATAGGATCATGTTTATTTGTTTTTTTTTTTTTTCTTCCTATATTGGGAAGGTGTTCTCAGTCAAAATTTTGCAAATTGAACGCCTCAGAGTCAGAGCTTACCCCAGTAACCATAAATGAGAGAGCGCTAAGAACCGTGGGGAGCCCTGGGTGGCTGCTTTTCCTGCCCCTGGGCTGTCCTAAGCCACCTAGAGGATCTCTCATGGCCACAGTTTTATCATTTGTACAATGTAGGTATTAAGCCAAAGGTTTAACAAATTTTTTTCCTATTCTCAAATTCCCTTCTGCATCCAGAGAATACATAGTGAACTTTCATCAGAAGTAGGATTTAGTTTTATTAGTTATTAATATTCTTTCAGTAGAAGCAATATTGAAATATAAATGTGACTTTTTAGTCGGGCGCATGCCTGTAATCCCAGTACCTGGGAGGCTGCAACAGGAGGATCACAGACTCAAAGCCAGCCTTAGCAAGGCCCTTAACAAAAGAGACCCTGTTTCCAAGTTAAAAAAAAAAAAAGAAGCCAGGTGTGGTACACTTGTAGTCTCAGTACTTGGGAGGTTGAGACAGGAGGATGACAGGTTTGCGGCCAGCCTCAGTTACTTAATGAAGTCCTCCACAACTTAGTGAGACCCTGTTTCAAAATAAAGAATAAAAAATAGGGCTGGGGGTATAGCTTGGAGGTAGAATGCCCCCTGGCTTCAATTCCCAGTACGGAAAAAAAAAAGTACATACATACATACACACACACACACACACACACACACACACACACACACACACAATAGCAGTTACCTCTTTGTGTTAAGAGAGTATGGATGACTTGTTCATTGTTCAGATTATATTCCTTTGTGGTTTTCACATGTCTCCAGTGAGCATTTCAAGTTAAAATTGGGGAATGTACAGTAGAGTTTACAGGGGGAAAAGGGCAGCAGGCTCACTTCGTTTCTCAGAAAATGCCCCAGAATATTTCACTCCAAAGAGAAGCCCCTTTGCTTCAGCAGAGTAACTGGCAGGTTTAGACCTTTGATGAAGCAAAGACCTTTGGCAGCAGATACTAAAAAAGGTATTCAAGAGCTGGGTATGATGGTGCATGCCTATAATCTCAGAACTTGGGAGGCTAAGGCAGGAGCATTGCAGGTTCAAAGCCAGCCTCAGCAACCTAGCAAGACCTTGTTTGAAAAGAAAAAATAAAAAGGGTTGGGAGTATAGCTCAGAGATAGGTAGAATGCCCCTGAGTTCAGTTACTACTATTAAAAAAAAAATGAATCGAATTGAATCATTGAGAAAGAAAGAGATGGGGCAGCATGGAAATTATGTTTTTATCTTCTGTTATGGCCAGTGGTTCTCCTGGCAAGAGTGGCCAGAATAACCCACAGTCATTCTCTGAAGTCCCAGCCCAATTCTGGCTGGAAGCTTCTGGCAGCTTTTTAGGAAACTCACAGATTTCAAAGGTGTATTTTAGCAATACAGGGTGGTACAGCTGCTTGCAGGTTGTGGCTACATTGGTAGGTGGCAGTGAGCAATGTCTTCAGACAGAAGTCAGAGAGATGGTTTCCACTCATGGAGCAATGTGGGGCCTTTTGGATTTAGTGGGGAATGTGTGTACATTTGATGACATGTAGCATTTTATTTTATTTTATTTATTTATTTTTGCAGTACTAGGGATTGAACCCAAGGGCATTCTACCTCCGAGTTACACTCCCAGACCTATTTTTTGTGTGTGTGTGTGGTATTGGGGATTGAACCCAGGGGCATTCTTCCTCTGAGCTATACCCCCAGTACTATTTTTTATTCTTTATTTTGAAACAGGGTCTCGCTAAGTTGCGGAGTACCTCACTAAGTAACTGAGGCTGGCAGCGAACCCCAATCCTCCAGTCTCAGCCTCCCAAGTACTGGGATTACAAGTGTGTGCCACCACGCCCAGCTTCCCAGACCTATTTTTTTATTCTTTATTTTGAAACAGGGTCTCACCAAGTTTCGGAGGGCCTCACCAAGTTGCTGAGGCTATCCTCGAACCTGTGATTCTCCTGTCTCAGCCTCCCAAGTACTGGGATTACAGGCGTGCGCCACCATGCCCGGCTGAAATGTAGCATTTTAGAACAGAAGTTTTGCTTGTGAGGATTCTAGTTACCTACTGTGACTGAGTGATGAGTTAGTACCTCGGGTAGGTTTTGAGTTGTGTGACATTCTGGCTGTGAATCACTCCCCTGCCATGTTAGGTCCTTCCTGCCACTCACTCTGCCCTCTAGGATTCTTCTAAAAACAAACAAGTCCCAAATTATTTAGCATGTTTTCTTTCCAGTCACACTTGAATGCTGCAAACTGGTTGAACTGATAGTAAAAAACTTACTGATTTAGGTGAGATGTTATTATAGGCAATGCCACGCCACACACTCTGATCCTCCCGGCATTGTCCTGGAATTTAACTTGGGACCGGTGGTGGTAGTTGTGTTATAAACAAATTCCTCTGCAGCATCTTATAGTTTCCTAAACTAGAGTTGGGCTTGATGTCATATTTGGGCTTAAACAATGGCTTTGGCCATTTCTGACATGCTCTGTATAATTTGCTAAGATGAACTTGAAAATAAAAATTTAAATGTAACTTGTCTCCCCACTCTCCAGACTGCACCACCTACGTGAATCCGGCGGGGAAGCACATGATTGCCGATGCCCAGAACATCACCATCAGCCAGTACGCTTGTCACGACCAAGTGGCAGTCACCATTCTTTGGTCCCCAGGGGTCCTCGGTAGGTGTTCCAGAATCAAGTCCTCTATGGTGAGCTGGGGCGTGGGCTCCCGGGCAGGGGTCCCACATGTGATGTCGCATATGCTTGCTGGCTGCACACAGCTCTTCCTGTCCTTCCTCTACTGTTGTTAGAGTGAGGTGGGTTTGAGGAACAGCAGTGTGTCTGAGGCCTCGGCCTCTCTGTGTCTCAGCACTTTGGAAAGCCTGTGGCCCTTCCAAAGGCATGGTGGCTTTGGCATCCAGCATTAGTGGTCTCTGTGGCCACAGGCATGTGCGCCTGGCATTGGCACATTTTGAGACTTTTCAGGAAAATTCTAGTTTTCATGAGAAACTATGAGATCAAGGAATTTTTAAAGTTGGCAGCTAACTGAAATTTTATTTAAACTTCATGGACCAAAAAACAAACCCCAAACTGAAGTAAGGAAACCGAAGGAAAGCAAACCCACGTTATCTGGCCAGATTTGGATGGGCTGAATCTGTCTTCTTGAGTGAGCAAATGATCCCTGGGAGAGGGTGGGTTAGTCAGTCATGGCTCATGGGAAGAGACCATTTGTCTTATGGGCTGGGTTTAAACCCAGAATCCACCTTTCACAAGAGGCATTTAAACTTCACCGATCCTCGGCTTCCCTATCAAGTGGAAATGTGGACTACCTCGAGGTTAGAGGTACTCATAGTAAATACCAGGAGGGAGCTCTCAGGGAAGACTAGCTGCTGTTACCATCAAAGCCCGGGGCTCGGGCCTGGCCCCTGATGCTGCCACTGACCTCAGACATTCCCAAAGCCTGGCCAGGGAGAAGTAAAATGAAGCGTGGCTTTCTTACTCTGAGCTGGGTAATTCTCAGAAGCACTGGGCTGTAGGAGGGATGAATGCAGGGAGAAGGAGTTGGAGCAGACTAGGGGCCTGACCCTCCTGTCTACATAAGTGATTCTGAGTTTGAACCCTATGAGTTTTCCAAAAATAATATTACCTTAATATTTAAAGATCAAAGCATCCTGTGTGTGTAAAAGGGAAGTGGTCATTCATGTAAGGCTTAAATAGTTAAGGGCTTGTTCTCAATTGCAGGCTGCCTCATTAGAATGGAAGTAGGGGGCGTGAGCTGGTGGTAGAAAGCTAACATGGGAACAGAGGAGAGGGCAGAAGGCTTTGACTTGAGTGGTGGTAGATGGGCAGGTTCTATCAAAGACACTGGAGAGCATGTGAGTTAAGAGCACTGGCTGAGAGTCAGAAAATCCCTGTGTTTAAGTCCTACCTTTGCCATTTAATTCCCGTGTGACCCTTGGCAAGTCAGTCAGCTTCTTTAAACCTCTGTTTCCTTGCCTGTAACTGGGATAACAGCACTTTCTTCCTATTTTTGTTAGGAGGAGTTAATGAGTTTAAATGATGTGAAAGAAAGCAAGTGAGCTTCTTTGAGGGAAGTTACTCTATAGTATTATGATAAATGTTTTCCTGTGATAGAGGAATTGTGTTTGCAGCCTCTGTCTCTAGCCCCAGATTTACCATAGTAATTTTCAGGGTGTGTGTGTGTGTGTGTGTGTGTGTGTGTGTCTGTGCGCGCGCGCGCGCTTTACCACTGAGCTACATTCAGCCATTTTTATTTTTATTTTGAGACAGAGTCTCACTAAGTTGCTAAGGCTGGTCTTGAACCTGCAGTTCTCCTGTCTTGGCTTCCCAAATACTGGGATTATAGGCATGTGTCATTGAGCCCTTGAGCCCAGCCCAGCTAGTGGGATTTGTGTGTGTGTGGGTTTTTTTGGTTTTTGTTTTTCTTCAGAACTGGGGGTGGAACCCAGGCAGGGGCATTCTACCTCTGAGCTACACTCCCAGTCCTATTTTTTATTCTTTATTTTGAAACAGGGTCTCACTAAGTTGCAGAGGGCCTCACTAAGTAGCTGAGGCTGGCTGCGAACCTGGGATCCTCCTGTCTCAGCCTCCCAAGGACTGAGATTACAAGTGTATGCCACCAAGCCTGGCTTCAGCTAATGATTTTTTAAGTGTATTGTGAGACACCTGACCTTTGATCACATCAGTCATCTGGCTTTTGTTAAACAATTGTTTTGGGAAACATTGCATTAATTAAATTTTTGTGTGAATACTAACGATTTGTTCAAAAATCTTTTTTTTTTTTTTTTTGCAGTACTGGGGATTGAACTCAGGGGCATTCTACCTCCGAGCTACTTCCCCAGCCCTATTTTTTATTCTTTATTTTTGAAACCGAGTCTCACTAAGTTGCGGAGGGCCTCACTAGGTAGCTGAGGCTGGCCGCGAACCCGGATCCTCCGGTCTCAGCCTCCCAAATGCTGGGATTACAAGCGTGCGCCACCACGCCCGGCTTTTTTTTTCTTTTAATGTCAAAAAGCAAGTTCTTGTGAGATCTACTAACTAGTCTTTGGTCCAAAGACCTTGTATCTTGTCATCATGGCTGAATCTGGCTATGAGTCAGCTAGTTGTCACCCCACAGGAAGCTTTGTGATTCAAACACAAACCAGCAGAGTCCTGTGCCCTGAACACTCTGAACCCCCAAAATGTGAGGCTCTAATTGTGGTGTCTCTGCCCTACCCACCATGAAAAATGTGCTCTTCATCAAATAATTATAGGATCGGAGAACCGGTTCGAAAGAGAAAGAGATTTCCCTGCCCTTTGCCATCAATAATTTTCCCACCTGGTTAATTGCATCCTGTGTAATTACTTTTGCCCTGGGAGGGGAAGGGTTGAAAAATGTCTCCTTGTCTAGTGTTCCGAAAGAATGTGAAATCGATATCTCACCAATTGAGGCCGGCTTTGGGGATCTCCAGCTGCAGTTGGACCACTCCAGTCTCCATGGGATACAGAGCCCCAGTGCTGGCTCTTGTGGCCATCAGAGCTTAATCCTTTTGAAAGCATCTAGTCGGACGTGCAGTGGGGGGAAGCTCAGGTGGCGGGAGGCTGGGCCTGCGCCTTTCAGCGGCACTGTGGGTGTCTCTGGGCCTCAGAAGGCTGTATGAAGGGCACACACTGGGCAGCCCTTGGGTGTCTGCTTTACAGGCAAGATTAGAGCAAGAACTGCTTTGTAAATCACATCGGCATTCTTCTAAGCTCTTTAATCTCAAGTCCAGGAACCCCTTGAGTGCAGACACACACTTTGTTGGGAATTTTGTATGTTGCTTAGTGAAACATGCCAAAAAATAGAGAGCTAAAACTTAAAGTCGAAACACAGCTTACAGGCATTCCCCAGTCAATATTGGGAATTATCAACTGAATGCACCTTGTTTAATGATTTAGAAGTTACATATTCTGCTGCAGGTTTATTATTAGTATTAATGATATTATTATTACTTGGTACTGGGGATTGAGCCCGGGGCATTCTACCTCCAAGCTACAATCCCCCTGCCCTTTTTAATTTTGAAACAGCATCTCACGAAGTTGCTGAGGCTGACCTTGAACCCTCAGTCTTCCTGCATCAGCCTTCCACGTATTGGGATTACAGGCGTGCATCACTGAGCTCAGCTCGGCTTTTATGATCAGTTGTGACTTGGGTGAACCCTCATGCTACAGAGGCAGTGGGCATTTGTGAAAAGGCTGGGTGGATTAGAGATTAATCATATTAGTAATGGTGGAACAGAAGATCACCTGGGCTGTGCCAGAGGAATGCAGAGTACGCACTTTTTCTTTCTGTGGACTCAGATGTCCCGGGCAGAATAAGCAGTCCTTTTTATCCGGGGTGTGGGTGGGGAGGATGGCAATCTTGGAGGAAGGAAGGTGTGCTCAGAAGTGATTAGGTCAGCTTCTCATAAATGCATCCTGCTTTGCTTAGGCATCGAATTCCTGAAAGGATTTCGGGTAGTGCTGGAAGAGCTGAAGTCGGAGGGAAGACAGTGCCAACAACTGATTCTAAAGGACCCAAAGCAGCTCAACAGTAGCTTCAAAAGAACTGTAAGTCACACTTGGGGAATGTGCTCCTGGAGACACGCCATTGTTCTGGGGTCTGAATGGTCTATTCAAAGTCTGAAATTGGAGAAGCAGGGGCTCTGGGGTCCACCCCACCCACCAGCCAAGGTGGGCGAGGGTGGGGAGGATGGGGAGGGAACACTGAGCCTGCCCCACCTTGCAGGGAGGCTCCACAGCACCACTCTGTGGTAAACACACCTCTCAGGTGACACCCCAGCAGCCATCCATCCAAAAGGTGTCTGTGCTCTGAGGGGCTATGTGGGCTCATTCTCCCCCGCCCCCAGCCACCGCGTCTTTGCCAAACAGTCTATTTTCAGAGTTAGTGATGCACACTTGTTTCAGGAAATAGACTGACTTTCTGTTTCCCTGGGAGGTGGCTCTAGCTCTGAATTGTGTCTGACAGTCACGCAGGTCTCATTCACAGGTGGAAGGGAGGGTGGGTAATTTCTCCATGATGTTACATGTGATTTTTTGTTGTTGTTGTTGTTGTTCCCTTTTAGGGAATGGAATCTCAACCTTTCCTGAATATGAAATTTGAAACGGATTACTTTGTAAAGATTGTCCCTTTTCCATCCATTAAGAACGAAAGCAATTACCACCCTTTCTTCTTCAGAACTCGGGGTGAGTATGATTTTTCCTGCCTGGTTCTCTTGAGGAGACATTTCTCCCACTTTTAATGATTGGCCTAAAGAGATGTGTTTGAGACCACATCAGATACTGGTGTGAAACAAGCAGAGTGAGGAGAAAAGCATCCCAAAATGTGCTTTTAAAAATTAAGGTTAGGTGCTAGGCATGGTGGTGCACACTTGTAATCCCAGTACTTGGGAGGCTGAGACAGGAGGATCACAGGTTTGCAGCCAGCCTCAGCTACTTAGGCTCTTGGCAACTTAATGAGACCCTGTTTGTAAATAAAAAATAAAATAGTGCTAAGGATTCCATTCCCAGTAACTAACACATACACACACACACACACACACACACACACACACACACACAAATTAGGCACAGGCTCTGTTAACCTTGCCAAAGACACCTGCTGCTCCTGGTTTGTTCTACAAGAGACCTGATGTTTGACTTCTGAGGTTTGACTCTTTGGGGGGATGCTATAACTACCATTAAGATAGCCATGTATAAAAACAGTGTGGCTTTTGTGGGCTGGGGGTGCAGCTCAGCGGTAGAGTACTTGTCTAGCATGCAAAAGGCCCTGGGTTTAATCCCCAGCGACACACACACACACACACACACACAGACACACACACACACACACACGATTTTTAAAAAACTCAGAAAGTTTTATTAAAAGTTGTTTTGGGAGCCGGGCGTGGTGGCGCATGCTTGTAATCCCAGCACTTGGGAGGCTGAGACTGGAGGATCCGGGTTCGCGGCCAGCCTCAGCTACCTAGTGAGGCCCTCCGCAACTTAGTGAGACTCGGTTTCAAAATAAAGAATAAAAAATAGGGCTGGGGGTATAGCTTGGAGGTAGAATGCCCCTGAGTTCAATCCCCAGTACCGCAAAAAAAAAAAAAAAAAAAAAAAAAAGTTGTTTTGGGGGTGAAGAATAAGAGCATGAAATGATTCCATCTCATACCTGTTACCAGAGGGTAGTCAGGTGTGGGTTAAGAAAATTAAATGTTGTCCCTGAAAGCACCTCTCTTTGGGAAGTTTTATTAACTTATTGGTGTGCCAGGCCCTATTCTAAATGCTTTCCATCTGTTAATACAGTTTATCTCTATAACAACCATACAAGGAAACCATTCCCCCTTACTAGATGTGTAATCACACACATACAGAGAGTAAAAAGCTTGCCTGGAGCTGGGATTCGAACCCCAAAAGTCCAGCTTTGGAGGCCATATACTCAACTAGAAACCATGCCAGGTTCCCAGTTGCTTACCTTTCCCTGTGTGTGGTGTCTCTCTAGTCTCCCCAAATTACTGTGCTCTAACTTGGTGGCTAGTCACTCTAAAATCTACAATGGTTTCCTCCTGCTTTTTTTTTTTGGTGGTACTGGGGATGAAACCCAGGGTCATTCTACCTCTGAGCCATACCCCCAGCCCTATTTTTTATTCCTTATTTTGAAACAGGGTCTCACTAAGTTGCAGAGGGTCTCATGAAGTAGGTGAGGCTGGCTGTGAACCTGTGATCCTCCTGTCTCAGCCTCCCAAGTAGTGGGATTACAAGCGTGCACCACCATACCCCGACCCTGCTTTTTGACCAGTCTTCCTGTCTGGTGTTCCAGATGTTGGACAGTCATCTGCCAGTCCAATTCAGTGTCCTCTCCTTTGTGGTCCGCCGTCCTCATCCTCTGTGAGATTGTGGTCTCAACTCCAGCCTGCATCCATGTTTCCCTTTGTAGAATTCCTACTTGTGTTTTTTTTTTCCTCTATGCTGTAAAGTTATACTGGTTTTATTTTCTTAATTAAAATGGGACTCCATAGGGCAATGACCATGTACATGTCACATCTCTTGATGCCTGACACATAATAACCAGAAAGTAGATTCAGAGAAGGTGTTTATAAAGCTCTTTCCAAATAAAAACTAGCATAATTTAAGATGCAGTTCCCTGTTGGAACTGACATGTCTGTCTGGGTTAGGTAAGGCAAAGCTGGGGGTGTATTCCTGAAATGCGAACATTTATCACCACTTTGGTACATTGTGGCTTTGAGGCTGCCTTCAATTTTCTGGGCATTATATGGATACTTTCAGAAGACTCTCCCTGGGTTAGCAGTATGGTATGTTGGGCTAGTTGTTTGGCCTCATTTAAGTGTATTGTTATCCACTTACATTGAGAAAAAAAAAATAAGCATTCAACAAATATATTCTAATCTAAATTATATATTTCATTAATCCCAAAACAAAACAAGAAACAAAAAGATTTGAGGGAGAGTATTTGGAGAGCTCTGACAAATTATTTGTGTGTTGGTCATCACATCTTGATGATAATGAAAATAATCTCTGCCGGGTATGGTGGCACTCGCTTATAAACCCAAGTACTTGAGAGGCTGAGATGGAAGAATTGTAAGTTCAAGACTAGTCTCAGTAACCTGAGGTCCTCCGCAACTTAGTTAGACCCTGTTTCTTTTTTTTTTTAATTAATTTATTTATTTTTCATTGATGCATTGTAATCATACATCTTTGTTAGGTACAAGCTGGTAAAGGCATACATGCACACATTTCTCATTTAACCCTTCCCCAATTCCCACCCCACTCCTTCCTCCTCCCTCCTCAAGTTGAGTTTAGTGATTGACTTTGATGTGTTTGTGAAAGTACATCATTCACATTAGGGTGTCCCCTCTCCCCCATCACCTTCCATTAAGACAAATTCTTAGCTCACCTAAGGTTTCTCCTTCTTCATCTGGAGTCCCTGTTTCAAAACAAAAAATAAAATTGGGCTGTAGATTCAGCTTGGAGGTAGAATGCCCCTGGTTTCAATCCCCAGCACCCCCCTCCCCCCCCACACACAGTCTTTTCATAGGAAGTGGAAAGTAAATTATGGTGCATCTAAACAAAGATATGATATGTAGCCATTAAAAATTGCAGTGTAAATACTGTATTTATGAGAAATAATAACAATGTTACATTGCTAAGTAAAAAATTGGTAAAAGATTTTGCGTCATTCTATTTTGTAAAAATATAAATAAAGCCTGGTGTGGTGACACATGTTTGTAATCCTAGTACTTGGGAGGCTGAGACAGGAGGATTGCAGGTTCAAAACCAGCCTTGGCAATGTAGCGAGGCTCTCAGAAACCTGATGAGACCCTGTTTCCAAATAAATAAAATTGAGCTGGGGTGTAGCTTGGAGATAGAATGCATCTAGATTCAATCCCCAGTGCCAATAAATATTAAATAAACAAATAAATGCTTAATTAAAAATAAATGTGTTATTATCACATTTAAATCCTGTTTCAGTACCCGGTTTTCAGCAATGACACTACTACTTAGAATGCCTATATATAATTTTTAGAGTCTACCGAAAGAATTCTCTGTGTGTGTGTGTGTGTGTGTGTTTGTGTGTGTGTATGTATAGTACTAGGGATTAAACCCGGGGACATTCTGTCCCCAGCCCTATTTTATTTTATTTTTTGTGGTACTGGGGATTGAACTCAGGGGCATTCTACCTCCGAGCTACACCCCCAGCCCTATTTTTTATTCTTTATTTTGAAACCGAGTCTCACTAAGTTGCGGAGTGCCTCACTAGGTAGCTGAGGCTGGCCGCGAACCCGGATCCTCTGGTCTCAGCCTCCTGAATGCTGGGATTACAAGCGTGCGCCACCACGCCCGGC
>PVLC010007421.1:0-63491 GCA_004027655.1 Graphiurus murinus | reverse complement strand
CCCCTGTTTCAACCACTGATCTGCTTTCTTTCAGTATAATTCTGCTTTTCTAGAATTTCACATAAATGAAATCACATGATACACAGTTTTACATCTGGATTTTTCACTTAATTCTTTTGTAATTCAGCATGTTATTGCAATGTAACACTAGTTAATTCCTTTTTATCATTGAATAATATTCCATTGTGTTTATCCATTCAAATGGATATTTATGTTGCTTTGCTTTTTGGCTATTATAAATAATGGTACGTGCTATGAACATTCAAGTACAAGGTGTCGTACAGGCATATGTTTTCATTGAGTGCTAAGTTGTATGGTAAATATATGTTTCACTTTTGAGGAAATTGTCCATGTGTTTTCCAAAATGGTCAAACCATTGTACATTCCCATCAGCACAGCATGAGAGTTCAGCTCCCAGATTCACCAGCCTCTTTATGGTTAATCTTCTTTATTTTAGTTCTACCGGTGTATTTGCAGTGGATTTCTTTGTGATCTCATTTTCCATTTCCCCAATAACTATGACGTTGAGCATATTTTCTTGGGCTTCACTAAAGATGATGAAGAATATCTTCAAGTCATTTGCCTGTTTAATTGTATCAGGTTATCTGTCTTACTGTATTGCAAGAGTTCTTTACATGTTCTTTGTTTTGTTTTGTTTTTGTGGCACTGGGGATAGAACCCAGGGGCATTCTACCTCCAAGCTACACCCACAGCCTGATTTTATTCTTTTATTTGAAACAGGGTCTTACTAAACTTCTGAGTCTGGCCGAGAACCTGGGATCCTCAATCCTCCCGTCCCAGCCTCCCAGTACTAAGATTACAAGCATATGCCACCAGGCTCAGCTCTTTACATATTCTTAATGTTCTTTATCAAGCATACCTCCTGCAATTATTTTTCACAGTTTCTGGCCTGCCTGCTTGCCTGCCTGCCTGCCTTCCTTTCTCCCTCCTTCCCTCTCTCCTTTCTTTCTTTCTTTCCCCTTTCTTCCCTTCACCCCTTTCTCTGGGGCATCTTTTGAAGAGAAGTTTTAAGTTCAACTTATCTTTTTCTTTTAAACAATTTGCACTTTCTGTGCCCTGCTGAAGAAATTTGCTTACTCTAAAGGTCATAAAGTTTTTTTTTTATGTTGTTTTTTAGAATTTCGTACTGGTTTATCTCTTAGATCTAGGATTCATTTGGGGTTAATTATTTTATAGTGTAGTAGTGTATTTTATTTATTTTATGGTAAAGATCTGAGTTTTATTTGCACATGGATATTCATTTTTTGCCAGCACTATTTGCTGAAAAATACCTTGAATTATCTTGATATACTAGGTAATTTTAGAGAACTGAAAGTTCTCTCTCTCTCTTTTTTTTTTTTTTTTTTTTTAGTTATGCCAGAATGACTCCTTCAAAAAGATGTATAATATTATTTGGTATCATTTTTAAAAATTAGAAAGTTATTAAAAAGGTTCAAAGATCTGTATGTACAACTATTACGACTGACTCTTATAACACTGTGTATAAGAGCAGAAGCTGGAGACAACTGTTACAGATGAGAACATTTTTTTCTTGCCCATTGCTAGGTTCATAGCTCAGACACTATAATGAGAGACAGATTAATAAGAGATAAGAATATAATTTTATTTAGTATAAGTTTTATGTAACACAGGAACCTTCAAAAATGAAGACACAAAGAAACCTATGTATTCTTATGTTAAGTTTGATGAAGAAGTAGCCAGTGGCGGTAGAGTATGGTCAGACAGAGGGACTATGATCTAATGCAACTTAACAAAGCCTGCTCACTCAGATCCTTCCCTGTGTCCCTGTCATCAAAGATGAGGCTTTTTCTTTCCTCTGATATAATGTAGCACCTCCCATATGAGGGCTTTATAACCTACTTGAGGGGAAGAACAGACAAACCTTTCTAAGTTTTATGGCCTGCTGAAGGGCAGAAGAAAGTCAGAGAGACTGTCTGCTTCTGTAGTTTTTCCCAATGCTATCACATCATTTTATGGGGGGAGTATGCCCTGAACTTCATTACAATCTAAATATCTACCCATAGGAGTAAATTAAATTATGACATATTCATATAGTATGATATTGCAGCCAATAAAATGTTTAATGTTGATCTACTATATGAACAAAAAGATATTCACAATATACTTTAAAGGAACATGTGTAGATCATAAATATGTTTGATAATTATAGTTTTGCAAAACAAAAAGAACAATACAAATTATAGTCATTTATATGTGTAGAGAAAAGAAATATAGTATTCAATGTTTATCTGTGGGTTATGGGGTCCCAGAAAACCAGTTTCAAATATAAGTTTTTTATTTTGTTTTGTTTTTATGGTACTAGGAATTGAACCCAGGGGCATTCTACCTCTGAACACACCCCCAGATTTTTTTTTTTTTTTGAAACAGGGTCTCTTTAAACTGTGGAAGACCTCACTAAGTAGCTGAGTCTGGCCAGGAACCTGTGATCTTCCTGTATCAGCCTCCCAAGTACTGGGATTACAAGGGTGTGCCACCACACCCGGCCTTTTTATTTTTTGAAATAAGATCTTGCTATAGATTGCTAAGAATCTTGCTACATTGCTGAGGCTGGTCTTGAATCTGCAAACGTCCTGTTTCAGCCTCCCAATAACTGGGATTATGGCATGCTCAACCATGTCTGGCTGTTTTTAAAGAGTATAGCTGGAGCCAGGCGTGGTGGTGCACGGTTGTAATCCCAGCATTCGGGAGGCTGAGACCAGAGGATCCGGGTTCGCGGCCAGCCTCAGCTACCTAGTGAGGCACTCCGCAACTGAGTGAGACTCGGTTTCAAAATAAAGAATAAAAAATAGGGCTTGGGGTATAGCTCGGAGGTAGAATGCCCCTGAGTTCAATCCCTAGTACCGCAAAAAAAATAAAATAAAAATAAAAAAAATAAAGAGTATAGCTGACCTTTAAAATCAGGGAAAACATTTCTTTACAAAGAAAAGCCTACACTTTTGGCATCCATGTTTAAAGATTTTCAAAAATATGACTTAACATGTCAATATATAATATTTTCACTTTAAATGCTTTTAGATGTTGTGAACTGTCAGAAAACCCACATACCACTCAAGTCTGCTTTGTTCAAGTTAGACCCACAAAAGGCTTACTGTCTCAGGACTGAAGGCAATGAGACATTTGAAACTTCATTTTCATTAAGATGCAAATTAGAATTAAGGGTATCCATATGGTGATGTATCTAATTTTCCCCTAGTTCTCTTTCCAACCCAAATAAGAGATGATTTCTATTTCTAAATTCTTTAATGATGTAATTCCTCTTAATGATAAGTATATGTAAAATGCTCTATTTTTCTATCAATAGCACATATAAGTACATCTGATCACTCATGTGGCCATATGGTGTGATGAGACACTAATCCACTTAAAAAAAGTTTTTCATTTTTTCCCAGAATATATTCTGCCTTCCGCTATATGTACCCCATCACTTAGCTCTTTGGATCTCTGGTGGCTCTCAGAACTTTGACATAAACTTAAAGAAGTTTAAAAGGATTCAGAATGCATGGGCAATAAGTCATGCTAGAGAATTAAATGCTAAAGCCACAGCAGAGCTAGACAGGGGTCCCCTCGAGGACAATGTCTCTGCAGTGCTCAGCCTGTGCCCAGCCCCTGGCAGCCTCCAGAACAGGATTTGGAGAACACAGCCCCTCATTTGAGAACCAGGATCATGTTTATACTTCCATGATCAAAGAGAACAATATTCAACTTCAAGGATACGACCATCTTTAGGGATATGAAAATAATTAGAATCTTCAGGATTCTTTTATTTACTACATGACAAGTCTTTTTATTCTCATTTCCCCCTCAGTGTGAGGAAATTGAAGCATGGGTCAAAAGTGTCGGAGTCTAGCCTCAGGTCTTCTGATCAAAGTCCTATGCACAAGGTCTTACCTCCTACGGATGCTCTCTAGTCTCAGCCTTAGGGAAATAACCAAGAAACCTTTTAGAGAGTAGAGAGAAACTGTAGGTGAGCCAGGCAGAATGTGAAGAACACATCTCACCCCATTGAATCAGACCCTTTACTGGTTTGCCCATTCTTCTTGCAAAATGCATAAAAAGATCAGAGAACTAAGGAGTATGAGTCTGGCCACTGTGTAACCACAGGCACATCAGGAAAAGCTTATCGGACTAAGAGTTAACTAATCCAATGAGTATGTTTTGCATCCTGCCATGAATCAGGCACAGGATAAAATTTATCATATTCTTGTTCATATTGACTATAGAGAAATTTAGTGATAGTGGTGGGAACTAAGTAGTATTTAGTTGCAGGAGACTTTTTATGTAGGTAAGAAAGCTCAAGAGGCATTACATATAAAAACAAACACACACAAAATACATTATATATAGTGATTTCTAATTTTCAAATCACTTATTCATCTTGATTAAAAAATACAGCAGGTGAGAGGAGCAGCTATTATGCCGCTTTGTGGACAAGAAAACTGAGGCTCAGAGGGCTGAGCACTGTACTATGTGATCTTACCTCTTCTGAGTCGTAGGTATTTCTGCAATTCATGTTAAGACTTTATTTAAACAAGCTCATTTTTGTTTTGTTTTGTTTTGTTTTAAGAGGAGTAGAACTATGTCTCTGTTTGCCAAAATAGACAAGAAAATTAATGACTGGCTTGGCAGAGTCTCCCCTTCCTAGAATGGGTGTAGCAAGGACACCTAGTGTTGTGGGGCACAGAGGAGCAGAGCAGCCACCTTCTGAGCATCCCTGGTCAGACAGCTGTGGATATGGAGGCTGCCACTGGCACAGCACAGGGGAATGCTTTCTTATTTAGCTAGAAAACCAGACAAAATAGCCCAGAGAATCATGTCCAGTCTGCTCCTTGCAAATGCATGTTCAGCATGCATCAGCAGAAAGAGAACCCAGATGCATCAGCTGCATTGGAGAACGCCTTTGGGAACACGTGGAGTGTTGTGATATTATAAGTTTGAGCGGAGGCTGCCAGGAACGACCAGTCAGAAGGGATTCCACAGTGCGCTTCACTGAACTAACTCCATGCTGCTCGTGCTCTGCAATGGATGTGCACAAGCAAGGGAAGAAAGGGGGGCTGGCTGTGGGGGAAATCACTTGGCAAGACAGAAAAGTCAACAAAGACAGCACAGGTGAAAAGTGCTTCCTGTAGGTTGAACAGTTTGGGACAGGTGTGAGGATCACTCTCTGGGAATGATTAATAAAGATGAAAATTGTTCCCAGAGAAATGAAGGTCAAGATAAGGTGGCTGACTATATTAATGACACCACACCTGGGCCTCTGCTTCCTACCATCATTTTCTTTAAAAATTTTTTTTCAATTATTTATCTCATCTCTAGAGCTGAAATTTCAGAATATCATATAGACCAGTGATTTGCTTAGCTTAGAAAAATAAACAACCTGACGTCCTGTGGTGAAATCAGGAGTAGCAGCTCTTTTTAGAGAATGGCTTGTCAAGAATATCAAGGCCATTCGTCTTCCTGACCTTGCTCCACATACGGGTCACTTACCCAGTCAGTCTGCACTGGGGGAGCCATATGTGCCAGGGGCTATGCTGGGCACCAGGGGAATACTGGAGCCAATCACCTGGTCCTCAAGGGTTACAGTTGGGAAGGAGAGATAAGAGGACACACAGTGACAAAGCTGTCATGAAGATGGTGGGTGGAAGGTGGAGGGTGAGCAGAGGGGGCTGAGCCCCATGTGGACATCTTCTCCTGTAGGAATTACAGGAAAGAAGGTTTGGTGGTTTGGAATGGAAACAAGGAATGGGGAAAAATTTAATTCAGAGAGTGATAAAAAAGGGTGGAGTCCTTTCCCAGGAACAGTGAGGTTTTTTGCCATTTGGCTGAATAAAGGTCTGAGGAGGGAGCCAGCAGACACAAGACAGATGGGTAAGCTGCAGCCATACTGGAGATAGTTTCAGTGTCCAGCCAAGGAACTTTTACTGGACAGTGGGAGTTAACAAAGGACTTTTTGCTGAAGTCAGATGTGAACAAGCCTGTGCTTTAGAATGATTAATCCGACTGGAATATTGGGTGGATTGAAATGGAGAAATACTGTGGTGAAAGAGACAACTTAAGTGGGAGGCTATTGTAATGGACCAGATGAAAGATCACACAGTCCTGAGCTAAGAAAGGCCATGCATAGACTGTGTGTTGTTCTGAAATTAAAACCAGCAGGTTGTGGAGACAGATTAGCTGTGGGTCTTAAGGGAGAAGGAAGAGACATTGGTCTGCCAAAAGACAGGGTGCAGAAGGAGGAGCATGTTTAAGGGAAGATGGAGCAATTCTAGCTTGGGACATGTATTAGTATGCTAGGGCTGTCATAACAAAATACCACAGTCTAGTGTCTTAAACCACAAATGTATTTCTCTCAGCTCTGGAGGGTGGAAGTCAAAGATTAAGGTGTTGGACAGGGTTGGTTTTCCCTAAACCCTGTCTCCTTGGCTTGTAAATGGCATCCTTCTTGTTTTGCCCTCTTATGGTCTTTCTTCTTCAGCCTCTCTCTCTCTCTCTCTCTCTCTCTCTCTCTCTCTCTCTCTCTCTCTCTCTCTCATTTCATTTTCTTATAAAGACTTAAGTCAGATTAAATAAGGACCTACCCCAGTGGCCTCAGTTAATGTAATTACCTCTTTAAAGACCCTATCTCTAAGTGTATTTACATTTTGAGGCAAAGCATCAGCATATGAATTCAGAAGGGAGACACACTTCAGCCCACTATAAGACATGTAGAGTTTGAGGTGTCTGTGGACACCCCAGGGGAGATGTCTAGGAGATGGCTTGAAGTGTTAGATGGTGCTCAAAGGACAGGTCAGGGCTGAGGATGGAAAGCAGAAGGTCATTAAACCAAACACATGAGCTGGGGCTGGGAGAGAAGATGAGCTTCTGGGGGAACCATGAAGCCTTGATCCCCACTCCCTTTTGGTTTTTATGTGGTCCACCTGGCTTTGCAGCGTGGTACAAACCTTTTCCTCTTTTCTACCACCTCAATGTCTGCTTTATACTAGGTCCAAATACTCAAGCCACGCTCTCCTCACACCAATGAAAGATTCTGGGAAGAAATCTTCCATTCTCAGTGCTCACTCTGGGGGTCATGGCGATAAAGATAATAATAAAATAGTAATAACTTCCATGTGCTGACTTCTCTATCAGTACTGGAAGTCCTTTGCCTCTTGGAACAACAACTCTATGAGAGAGTGATTTTTATTGATGTTACCATTACCATTTACCTTGATTTATGGAAGAGAAAGCCAATGCTTGGAGAAGTTAAGTAGATTTCCTAAGGTTTAATAGTTCATAAGTAGCAGAACTAGAATATGGCATTTAAGTATGTCTGAGCTCAAAGATTTGTGCCTAAGCTCTGGGCTGCACAGACTACAAGTAAAGCAGGTAGAAAGAAAAGAGAAAAGAGTCAGAGGCAGGAACAATATCTGGAGGGAGGCAGAGGAGGAAAAGCAGAGAAGAAGGACTGAGAAAGGTTCGTCAGAAGAGAGAAACACCAGGAGGAAATGGTGGGCTGGAGCCTAAGGCGGTTGTGGGGGCCCAAGTATGGTGGTGAGATGAGAAGTAAAAATACAACTGTAGGATGGGTGTCGGGGAGGCTGCTGGTGACCTTTGTGAGAGCTGGCTTTCTGGAGAGCTGGAGGCAGATGACAGATGGCTGTGTGTGGAGGACAGGATGAGAAGTGAGAAGAGGAGGTGGCAAGTTTCGTCATCAAGGGAAGGAGGAGAGAGAGAGAGTGGTGGTTGGAAAGGGAAGCAGAATCAAGGGAAATTTATTCTCCGAATGGGACACACAGATTTAAGAATATTGCTAGGGAGAAAGGGGGGGATGTGGCTTCTGAAGGTAGGAGAGAGGAAAGAATTTAATGAGCAAGGCCTTGGCAGAGGTGTGGAGGCAGGGTGGGTGTGACTTTGGAAAGAAACAGGGACCTTCTCTCTGACAAGAGGGGATTAATTAAGGATGGGTGATGATTCAGGTGAGCTGGGAGGTGGACTGGCTTGGAAGAGAAGAGCTGAGTTATAGTGAATAGAAATTTCTGAAGAAAGTCAGACATGAGAAGAATGGTTCCATTTTCAAAGCTAAGCCTGTGTGGGCCCAAATAGATTTAGTTGAAGGGGTTACTTGGCTATCCTGAACTAATAAATATTTGAATGCCCACACTGAAAAACATTCCCAATCAGATATTTGTGGAATGACCTCTGTATGCACTGTTATAAATTCTTGAGGAACCAGTTTTATAAAGGTTTTCCAACCTGTCTTCAGTATACATTGAATTCCATCCTTAGCCTATAAGCAAGAACAAATGTAGAACCTGGATTAGAAGTGGTTAAGTGCTTGTCCCTGGGCTTCTCCACACTGTCTTTATAGATGTTTATAATTTGTTAGAGACAGCCTGGGTAATAAGCAAATCACACAATCAAGGGACTCAGCCTCTAGCGATCTGGCTCAGTAACACTAAGAGTCAATTAATTAGAAAGTAATTTAGTAATACTGCTTTTAAATCATCCACATAATATAGCAGAGGATTCTGGGCTTTTTGAAGTAGTAGGCATTGTCTAGGGAAAGTGAAGGTTTGAGTCTACTGACTGGCGTGGGAGTGAGAAGGACACAGATGTTCAACTGTTCTAGAGACTTCACTGTTGTCAGTTGTTGAGCTCTGTGTTTGGATTCTTGGACGTTGAGAATGGAGGATTTCTTCCCAGAGAGTCTTTTGTTGGTATGAGGAGAGCTTGGCTTAAGTGTTTGGATCTAGTACAAAGTGGACATTGAGCAGTAATTCACTTGTATTTGCCTCCTGAAAGGCATTTAGAAGCTGGCTTCTTAAGTATTAAAAAGCAAACTAGCTCCAGTTGGCACATACCTGTAATCCCAGTACTTGGGAGACTGAGACAGGAGGATCACAGATTTGAGACTAGCCTCAGCAACTTAGCAAGACCCTCAGCAACTTAGTGAGACTCTGTTTCAAAATAAAAAATAAAATAGGGCTGGGGGTATAGCTCAGAAATAGAATGCCCCTGTGTTCAACCCCCCAGTACAAAAAGAAGGAGGAGGAAGAAACTAGCACTGTAGAACTTGATTAAAGGTCCCCTGGGTCTGCAGTTCCAGCCTGGACCACAGTTGACATAGGGGAGTCTTTGCAGCCAATACTCAAGCTTGCTGAGAGAGTGGTGAAACTTATTTCTTGCATCTTCAGGCTTCATGCACCTTTGGCATTTTAAAGTAGGTATTTGCTTTAAGATGACAAATGATATATCATGAATTTCAACAAAATTTGTCATGTAGCTAATAAAAATTTGACACAGTTTCTCTGGGGGGCAAAGTAGGGAATGTGAATGCCTGGGAACACATGCTCCAAAATAAGATCCTTTAAGGTTATAAAGTAATACAGGATACATAGTTTAAAAGTAAAACTCCATTTTTTTTCGAGGAAAAACAACAGAAACTTTGGGTTACAGGAGATATTTAGAGGCTATTTAGTCTCCCTCCCAGAGCAAAGACAGAAGCAACTCATTACACATTACAATTGCCCCTCATTCCAGACTAGTCAAGGGCTAGAGGAATTTGGTCAGGATTTGCTGAACCAATGAATGAACCTCTCTCTAGTTCTCTCCTTTGCACAAAAGCTCAAGGAGCTGTTTGCATTGACTACTTAGCAAGCATTTAAAACATGGCTTACATTAAGAAATACAATGTTGATATATTACATATATGTATATGTATACATATATATATATATTTATGAAAGACATTTAAATGAAAATTAAAGACCTAAACCAGATTAATATATGGTGGGGTTTAGAGAGATAATTATACCAGAAACATACACTTGAATATAAAACATATCTGAGTTTCCTATGAATCAGAGCGAGAGAGAGAGAAGGAGAGAAGAGAGGGCACACGTGCAAGTGGTTGGAGGAATTTGTTGTATGGGTTTTTATGTGATGGGCATATTAACAACTAGCTATAAATATAGCTATTTCTTACATTGACTCTTTGTTTTTGTTTTGTTTTGTTTTTTGGCAATACCTAGCATCCAACCCAGGGCCTCTTGCACATTAGGCAAGTGCTCTGCCATTGAGCTACACCCCCTACCCCACTTAAGTAGACTCTTAAAGAGAACAAGTGAAGAACATTGAACATGATCTGAAGTCACACTGATGTGAAGGAGTTTTAAGGAGCACTTAGGATAGCCTGGCTGTGTAAGTCTTTGTCTCTTGACTTGAAGAACTGACTGACTGGCTGCCATTGTTTGGCGTTTCCTCCCAGGTACCTAACTTGGGATGCTAGATCAAAGATGTTCAATTTATTCAAACATGGAAGTGGAAGGAGACAAAGTTGAGTACTTTAACTGATATCATAAAATATTACATGTTAAAACAAACATGGACACATCATGATGTATGGTATATAACAAAAACATCACACAAATATTTTTATGATGGAATCTCTTTGAAGAAATTTCCTTTTCCTAGCACACCACTGCAGGCTATAATTCTAGACCTTGTGATAAATATATTTATTCTCTGCTGACTCCAGGGAATGATTTGATGGAAAACTTTGAAAACCCACTTTAATATGTTATTTTACCTAGTTTTTTTTTTCTTTATCTCCTTTTACCAGAAGCTACATGGATGACAATTCAAAATTGAGGTCCTCAGTAAGTACTTGAAGGGCAGACATAGTAAATTGAGAAAACAACCCCTACCCTTGTCCTAAGCAGGCAGGCAAAAAAAAAAAAAAGAGAGAGATAGAGAGATTTTGTTGTTAAATGGATACATCTTCCTCCATTATTTCTAAGCAAAAAAGCTTCATTCCAGCCAAGGTACAAATTCTGGCCCACCTAGACGTGCCTGGATTGAAAAACAGATAAACTGTGAATTACAGAGCCTGTTTTAGTTTAAACATCTATGAGATTCCATGAAGTGTTTTGCATTTGCTGACAATATCTTTGCTGTCATTTTAATCTTCACATTAAAATTGGGTCTTTATCTTTAATTACTTAGAGTTATCACCAGGGTTAAAGAGCAGTGTTCAGGTTTCAAGCAGGGTAGAGACTCTGCTGTTTAGAATAGGAAACAAATTCCACTCAAATCCAGGGACACAGGGGCAGCAGCCCCAGATGCTTTCTCTCTCGCAGTACCAAGTTTTCAAGACTATTTGGTGTGTCCGTCCCAGGCTTGCTAGTGAGGAGATCTTGATAAAACTTTCCTTCCTTTTCCTTTACCGATGGTTTCCACAGTCCTAACCAGGCCACATCAGGCCCTGTGGGGTCTGTGCCCTTTGCCACCCAGTATCTAGTTGACTAGCCCTGTTTTCTCCTCTCTGGCCACAGTGGCTCATGGCTCCTCAGACTGCCAACGACATACCCACCTCTGGCTGGATGCTCACCTGAAAGACTTCCCCAGAAATCAACAACCGACCCCTCACCCTTGGGCATCTATTCAACTTCAACTTCCTCACCAAAGCCTTTCTGAATCATTATCTCTGTCTCCTAACAAGCCCTATCACCCTTCAGAGTCCTTACCACCACTATTCTATCATGTGTCTGTTTGAAGATTTGGTGTATGGTCTTTCTCCACCAAAGTGCAAACTCCACAAGGGCAGGGAATATTTATTTTAGTCACTGCTGTTTCTTATTACCTAAAGCAGTACCTTGTCCAGAGCATGTGCTGGATTTTTTTTTTAAAGAATAGGTTAATATTTAATATCCTATTTATCTATAGAAGGTCAATGGCCTGAAAGAGGTCAGTGTATAAAAATAGGTGGCTGGTGGCTGGTGTCACATGACTAGAAATAACACTTGTGGAATGAGAAGAGGTAAGGGAAAAGGGGTCGACGGACTTTATAGTCTCATCTTGGGGATAAAATTCTGGAGCATCAGGGACTTTAAGGAGAACTCTAGAAATATAGAATGGTAGAGCCAGTTTCTTTCTTTCTTTTTTTTTTTTTTTATCACAAGTTCAAGGAGAGCCTCAGCAAGTAGTGAGACTTTTAACAACCCAGCAAGACCCTGTTTCCAAATAAGAAGTAAAATTGGGCTGGAGGTATAGCTCAAAGGTAGAATGCCTCTGAGTTCAGTTTTGGGAAATGGTTTCTAGACTTGTCATCACTATGGGTCTCTTTTTAAAATTTCTCCTATATATTTTGTCCTATCTTTCTATCAAAACCCTAAACTTGAGCCAGACATGGTGGCACAAGCCTGTAATCCTAGTACTTGAGAGGCTGAGACAGGAGGATTGCAGGTGAAAGCCAGCCTCAGCAACTTAATGAGTCTGTCAGCAACTTAGCAAGACCCTGTTTCCAAATAAAAAATATGAGATTGGTCTGGGGGTATAGCTCAGAGGTAGAATGCCACTGGGTTTAATCCCCAGCACAAAACAAACAAAACACACACACACACACACGCGCACACACACACACACACACACACACACACACAAATCCTAAACATTTTCAATAATTATTGAAATACATGATAATACATTGATATTTCCCTAGGTTTTTAAATTAAAGTCATATGTAACTGCCAATCAAAACATCAGTTCAAAACAAAAATAATCAGGGTATCATGAGGCAATGAGATCATTCCTTCCAAAGCAAAGGGCCTGTGGAGCCTCAGCTCTAATAACGAGGTCCTCCCCACTATACTGGCCAAGATTCTGAAAATAGCTCAAGGGCCCCTATTAGCATCTCAAATGTTGTGACTTGCCCAAGATCCCATAGTAAGTTATTGGCAATATTGGACCAGAACCTGGTCTATGGCTTCCATGTTGGTGCTTGGAAATATGAAAGGAACAATTTCCCATGGAGTCTACTCATATGTTATCTCTGCTAGTTTTATACTTAGAGGCCCATGGTAACAATAGCTATTGTTTATTAAAGTTAGATATGTCCATGCTAGGTGGCTTTCCCAGTTATAAGAGGTATCATTGCCCTCATCTTACTAAAAAAGAGATACAGAGAGGTTGAGTAACTTGCTCAAGGGCTCACAGCTAGGAAGTAGCATAGTCATGTCTCAAACCTGGGTCTTTCTTCTTCAAAGTCCATATGTTCTTCATTACCCTACATTGCCTTTATACCTAGTGCTAGGGTTTTGACCCTGATTCATCTCTTGAGAAAGTGTGCCCTGGAGTGGTGATAATGTTCAATTATTTCAGTGATGGAAACATTTCCCAAGTTGATAGATTACAGCAAAACAAAATGAAATGAAAAACCGTACTGCCTCTTTAATTCACTGTTTTCTGAGACACGGGGGAGGGGAGAGATAATTGTAGGAAAAATGTCTTGGAAGGTGGGCGGAGGGAATTTC
Source organism: Graphiurus murinus (assembly GCA_004027655.1). Classification (NCBI taxonomy): domain Eukaryota; kingdom Metazoa; phylum Chordata; class Mammalia; order Rodentia; family Gliridae; genus Graphiurus; species Graphiurus murinus. Next base: position 50,163 of record PVLC010007421.1, on the reverse strand, counting down.
AGGACAGGATGATCTCTTAAACTTAACAGTCACCAAATCCCCTTAGTTTTCCACAGCTTCTCTACCTCTGTCCTTAGCTCGTCCTCATCTTTTACATGCACAGTATGTTATTTGTGTCACCAGGACTTGGGAGTCTTTCTCTCTCTGGGAAACACATTTCCTGGCTATTTTTAAGGACTCTACAGTCTCCCTGTCCACATGATCTGTTCCTGTGAGTCTTGGCGGATGTGGAGACTTCCAATCTGTGATCACAGAGGGTTTGAAGCTGGAAAGGTCACGGCGGTTGCCTAATGAATATTTGGTTTCTGATAATGGACTTATGACAAACACCTATCATTGGAATACTAATTACAATTACTTATATTTAATCCTCATTGGCTGCCTTATGGGGATGTTCCAGAAAGTTCCCAGTTGGTGAGAAACAGAGAATCATGTCTGGCATTGGGATGTTGAAAGGAAAACAGTACACTTTGTTCTTTTGGCGTGCTCCCACTTAACTGACAAATCTGTTGAGCTGGAGACGCTTTGTTTAAGGAAGGAATAAGGGATGATTTAATTCATGTGACAGTCTAAATATGATATTTCCAAGATGGGCTGGGAGATGTCTGACCTCTTTTCTCTAAAGTAGAAAGTGTAGGCTGGTGGGAAAAGCACAAACTTTATAAACAAAAAGACCTGGATTTCGAATCCCAGGGTCACTGTTCATGACTATTATTGCTGTTGTAAGTAATAACAAGAACAAGAACAACAACAGTGTGGTTTACTTTGCTCATAAAGGCAGTCTACTAAATGCTTGTTGGAATTATCTTAAACATCACAGCCGTCCTATGATGTCTTATTATGAGGTTTTATTAGTCATCTCTGTTTTACAAGTGAGGGGGCTGAGGCTGAGAGAGTGTATAAGTCAGGGTCCTAGAAGGAAATGGAATTGAATTCAGATGGTTCCAACAAGGGGCCTTTAATGAAAGGCTCCTCACAGAGGTGGGACAGGGATAAAGAACCAGCAAAGGATACCGAGACCCCCAGAGACTGCAGCCTTGCTTGGTAAAGTTTTAACACCCAGAGGAGGAGATGGCCTGCCTACTGGGGGCCAGTGTCATACAGGGATGCTGTAGCAGCCAGAAATGTGTACCAACTCACAGAGAAGTGGAGAAGAAATACTGAAATCTAACTAGGCACAATAATGCAGTGATGCACAGTGCATATCTGTAACCCCGGTACTTGGCAGGCTGAGATAGTGTGTTCCAGGCTGGCCTCTGCAACTTAGCTGGGAGCTCAGCAACTTAGCAAAACCCTGTTTCAAAAAAAAAAGAGCTGAGGGGATAGCTCAGAAGTAGAATGTATTCCCCAGTACAAAAAATAGAAATACTGAAATTTCTCTCATCTCTCTCCTCTCCTCTGATCTGCCCAATGGGAAGCCAAGGAGCAAGGGAGGTTGATGATGCCTCACAGATCGACATTCCAGGACACAGAGAGATTAGAGAATGAGAATGAACTCAGAGGTTCTTCCTCCTGAAGCAACAGAATAGATCCCACATACAATTCAGGTTGGATGTTGAGGCTGATAGTGCCCATATACACAAGAGGATATGAAAAGATGTAACTTATACAACGAGGTTCTCTGGGGGGGGGGGGGAGGTGAGCACAGCAGCCCCAAGCAGGCTGGGGAATGGTTTGAGAGCACAGGGAAGGAAGATTGGCTTGGGATGCTTATGGTGGTTGGGGGTTGGGGCTAGGGTGAGAGTTCCTATGTTGTTTAAAATTCTAGCCAGCCCCAATGGAGGGAGTGCCCAGACATTCTAATGGGCTTGCCAAGATGTGGGGCAGAAGGAGAGGAAGGAGGCATGAATTCTAAGGCTGTTAGCAGTCAAACATCAGAAAAGAGTTTGCCTCTTTATTACAAGGTGCAAATGGGGATTCACCAGAAGAGATTCAGGGTTGTGCCCCAAAGCACTTAACTATCAAGTGATGGATCTGGGTCTTCAACCCCAGTCAGTCTTGGGTGAAAAGTCACACTTTTAACTATCAGATCAGTTGGTTCTGTGACCTTGAACAAATTATTTAGCCGCTCTGAGCCTTTGGTGTTCGTACTCTGCAATGGAGATAATATCTCTGTGCCTGGGACATAGCGGGTGTTCCATTAATGGCGGTTTTTATTGTTACCCTTTTGTTTCTTTGCAGTTGTTATTACTGGTGTTAGTTCCTCTCTTGTCTTGCCTGTCTCTGCTAGGGTGGAACGGTGTCTTTTTGTGACAGTCTGTATTTTCAGGTTGATCTTCCATTGTCCTAAAGAGCATATCCTTGGACACCAATGTGTGACCTTCTCAAGATGAGGCGCAGACCCATCTTGCCAAGTCAATCAACAGACAACTCGAGCATCCACCTCCCAGGCAGGCTTCAGAAAGGAAGGCTGCAGACCTTGGTCTTGCCAATGCCACGGTGACATGATGGAGTGGCTGAGCAGTTAGCGCACCCCTCACTCCTCATCCCAGCAATCGATTTTGGACTCTTGCCTGTCTAAGTTTCTAGTTAAGAAGAGGGTGAGGCAGGAAAAATCCGCCGCCCCTTCAGAGATCCTTTAATGCCATGTGCTTCCAGAATCTTCTGTCTTTAATATTACTCACTCACCCCATGGGCTGGGAGGTGTTTTGCACTTAGTTTTTCCTGAATTCATCTTTGCTGAGTTAAGACAAACACATGAAAGACTGATCCTTGAGCCAATGGCATACCAGCTAAATCACTGATGGTTCATGTGTTTTTCTTAGTAAACAAGGCCAAAAAAATTTGTTGTTAATAATAGGGAGTGCTTCAGATAGAGTTCTTTTGGCAGCAGCCCTTTCACATGTGGGGACTGAAATCACTTCTGAAAAATTCCAGGTTTCTAAACTTCATGTGAACAAAACTGATCAATTATTTGATGACAGTGACCCACAGCCTGGGGCTGGCGAGTACCAGGCCTGTGATGGCCAATTCTTCCAGTCCAGGGATGGCGGCAGGTAGGCAAAGATGCCTATCAAAGAGCTGTATTAGGAACTTTTCTGGGAATTAAAAGAAAATCATTACTGAAAGGAAAATCCTGGCATGTGTCCTTCAGCCAGCAGTCCTGTCATAGATGAGAGCAGATGCTCCAGTCTACGTAGAAAGCTCAACATGAGCCTTTTTCTTCCTGCTTTTTAAACCAGAAAACACCACCCATTGCAGGCCAAAACAGGACAGGTGGCATCCATTGGAATTGGAAATGAGGAGCCGAGAAAATGGACTGTGGGCTCCACTAGGGCGGCCTCCAGGGAGTGGCTCCTGTCAGAGGCTCATTGTTTTTCTCTTTAATGAGTGGACTGGCTCCTGATGCCACTTTGATTCCCTCAACTTCAATAATTGTTCTTTTGTGAACTCTCCTTTGCACAATTTGCTTTTGATGAACCATGGGGTGTTCCTTTTAAGTGGACAGGGCTGCCTCCCTGAGACTCTGGGCTTTCTGGTAAGCAGCAAGAGGAAGAAGTGGTTCTGTGCTGTGCAGGATTCGTAGAGAACCTGGCCAGTTCCCGAAGTGACTCCTTGGCACAGCTCCTTGGTGTACAGGAATCGTTACAGCCAGGGGAAGTAGAGTTAGAGTCATAATGAAGAAAGCCACGGATTCTTCACCCATCATGGGATCAGAAAAGGCAGAATCATGTGGCAGGTTAAGTGGGCTGTGGTCCTCTCTGTCCTCTTGTCTTGGCAGTCCCTTGCTGCATACACAATAGGGTAGGCAGAGTTGAGTGTGGAGGGACAAGAAGACCCATGTTTCAGATTCTCTCCCTTTCATACTGTTTCTCATCTTTATCCCTCCCACCCCCAACAAAACCCAAACTTCCTGGCACTTGAGTTTCAGCAAAGGGTTCCTAAGCTCAGGAAATTGCTAAGTTAAAGTACCCATGTCTCCTAACTGTGTGGTCTGTTTTTTAACGCAGGTAATGGTAATTTTTATATTTTTACAACATCTGTGCATATAACCCAACTAGAGCAGAGCAGATTTCAACTGTCATGAAAGAGCTGGTTTGGGAATTACATGGGAGTACAAACTATCTTTCATTTTTCTGAGCCCCTCGATATAACCCACAAGGATCCAGTTTAGGCAGTGTGGCCCCATAGAAAAAGAAAGTGGATAATATATATCAAGAGGCTCAACATTTTCATACATTTTGATCTAGTAGTTGCATCTCTAGGAATTTGCCCTAAAGAAGACATATTCAGAAATGCAAACAAGATTTTTGTATGAAAATGTTTATTATAGGGGTGTTTTCCTATTTGGGAAAATAACCATTCTAAGAGATTACCATGTGATTTCTTTAGGAGGGAAGATTGCCCTAGGTTGGAGTAGCAACTTTCTGGGAGTGGTTTGTAGTTAGAAGATGAGGCTCTCTGGTAATAGACAGGAGCTGGACTAAGAGATGATTAACTGCTCTATCTAGGATATTTACAGGAATCTGGGGGCCAGGAAGAGCTGATAATAGGACAGTCAGGCAGAGGGGTACAATAATGAATAACAAAGCATCTGGAAAGGTGGCACAGGAGCCGCTGCCAATCCGCCCAGGGTTCTTTTGCTCACTTTGAGATAAAATCATGAGGAAGTTGAGACCAAATCAATGAGGCTTTATTAAGGATTATGCTTTAGCACAAGAGACAGTGTGTGGGATAGGTTTCCAGATCAGCTTTGTGTGTGTGTGTGTGTGTGTGTGTGTGTGTGAATGTGTGCGCGCTGCTGGCAATGGAACCCAGGTCTCATGCATGCTAGGCAAGCACTCTACCACTGAGCCATATTCCCAGCCTTTTTTTTTTTTATATTGAGACAGAATCTCACTAAGTTTTCCAGGCTGGCCAGAAATCTGTGATTCTCCTGTCTCAGCCTCCCAAGTACTGGGATTATAGTCATGACCAGACTTTTTGTTTGTTTGTTTGTTTTGTGGTACTGGGGATTGAACCTAGAGTCATTCTACATTTGAGCTATACCCCCTAGACCTTTTTATTTTTTCATTTTGAAACAAAGTCTTGCTAGGTTTCTGAGAGTCTCGCTAAGGTACTGAGGCTGGTCTTGAACCTGTGATCCTCCTGTCTCAGCCTCCTAAGTACTGGGATTACAAGTGTGGCCAGACTGTTATTTTTGGTGGGTTTTTTTTTGGGGGGGGGAGGAGATGTCTGGCAGAGTTTTGATAGGTTGGCTGCTGTCTGCACAGGAGCACTGATGGTTGTGCACATTTCACAATTTCTGTACACGTCTCATCTGATCCTTGCTCTCAGCATGGTGATCTGCTCACATGCATTGGATCCATTTGTGCTTAGCCTGCAGAAAGATGGCAGAAGGCTCACTAAACCAGGGAAGGTCACACAGCAATCAGAGCTGGGCATTCTGTTTAAGGGCTGTGGGGGAAGTCTTATAAGCTTTAAAGGAAGCAGGTGGTATAAATGGGGCTAAACTAACTGCCTGCTAAAGATGGAAATCATGAATGGGAAATTGAGCCTATCTTATTCTATCTCAAAGCTATATAGAAATGTCTAGGCTTGATGAGTAAGCTGAAGGGGTTGGTGACCCATAGGTGCCTAACTATATGAGTTTATTTACCTGGGGGAAAGAGGAAGAACAAAGGAGAGAAGCTGAATGGGGAAGACAGAGTGGGCCCACCTGGTCCAGGAAAGAGCTCAGGAACCTAAGCAGGGAGCTATTTTCACAGAGGAACTCCAGGGTCCCGTGACTCAAAGTGTGCAGCTGAGACTAAGAACACAGCATGATTTGGGAACAACAGACCCACCCAGGACCTAGTAGATCTGGCTCTGCATTTTAACATGGTCCCAGGTGATTTGTGTGCATGTTGAAGTTGAGGAGATCAACATATCCAAATACGTCTCAGAGGGTGAAAGAAAGCAGCCTGCCCCACATCTGCCTATGCTACTGCCCCAGGTTGGGATACACAGTATGGAAGGAAACTAACTTGCCATTGGGCCCTTGGGGGATCAGGAAGGGAGGAATGGAGGTGAGAGCACAAGCTGCAAAAGATTTTTCAGGTGGCAGGAACCAGTGAAAAGGAATGAGAGAGAAAAGTGTGTGAGGATTATTTGAGGACAAACATAGTTATACCAGGAGGTCTCAAAAATAATACTTATGTTTGGAGAAAGATGGAGACCTTGTGTTACACACAAGCCAGCCTTCTTTGAGTTAGAGCTGTCAATGGCACTATTTTATATCCATAGCCTGGAATGGACTTGGGGAAGCCTCATTGGTGTATGCAGCCTGTATGATCTTCACTATAAGCAAGTACATCATCAATGGAATACTCTATATTTAATGTTACTGTGTTAAAAACCATTCTTTAAAAAAGATTGGAAGGAAATGTACCTTCCAATTCATCTCTTTGTGACTTCATATTTTTACTTCATGCATTTTTGCCCTTTGCAAGTTTTCTACAATGAACAGGAAAATATAAGCAAAAAATACAGCAAAATATAAATAGTACCTGCTTCTGAATGGCAATAGTGTGGAATTCTCCATTTTTCTTCATATTTTTTAGTAATTTCCGAAGTTTCTCTGTAAACTGGTAAGACTTTTGTAATTAGGATGGAAACCAAAGAAGCAGGAGATGTGGAATCAGAAGACCCATGTTCTAGGTGGGCCCTCTACTCCCATAGCTGTATAATCTCCACCAACCCTTTTCAACTCCTCTTTGCTCATATGAAGGCAGGAGGCTGTCACAGCCCCCTGGGGCCAGGAAGGCAATGGGTACAGAGGTTTGGTGACCTGTAGGTACTATGCACATGTTAGTCTAAAGGCTGGCTTGGCCCAACCAGTGAGAGGCCAGTGGAGGTCACCAGCTTCAACCAGGCTTCAGTCCAGGAGTCAGAAAGGACAGGTCCTTCCCACCCTGAGTGGAATATGGGGGCCAAAGGTTCTTCCCTTTTGCCCAGTTTGACCAGGATAAGGAATTCCTGAAGTTTTTCAGGAAGTTTCCTGCTGTGTGCCATGCAAGAGTAGCATCCCTCATTAATGCCATCTGCATCTGGTCAGGATGTTCTACAGAATGACATTCTTCAGGTCAGTTCTTTGGATGAAGAACTGTCATCTGGCTCTCAGACCAGAGGAACAGTAACAAGAAACCAACATAGATATGTGTCTAAAACTATCGAACAGGTTTCTAAAGCAATCCTACCTCAACCTCCTGACTGCCAGGACTGACTCCACTTTTAAGATTTTCCTTTCTTTAAAAGAGAAAAGACGGCTCAGTTTTTTCCCCTTCATTTTAAAAATATTTCTCAATTTCAGATGTACAATCTTCGGCTTTTTGTTAAGATAGGACTACAGCCCAGCTTTCTGACTTATTTCTTAATGGCCTTGATCCTCATCAAATACAAGCTAGGCCCTTTGTTGACTTATTTGCCCTTGTTGATGGCATCAGCTTTGACAGATGGTGGTCACTGTGCCGGTCAACAAATACTTGCTGGGCCAGCTCTCCCTGGGGCCTGCCGGGCAGGCTCTCTTTCTCACAGTTTTTGCAGCCGTTTCATGGGCCTCAGCTGGGCAGTGACTCAGAGAGGCAGCTGGGAAGGAGGCGCCTGCCAGGTGGTGGGAAAGAGGCCAGAGGTCCTTGTTGGTATGCAAGCAGCCCATGAACTCCAAGGTGAGGAGGGAGAGACAGGCTTTTCTTCCTTCCCCATGCCCTTGCCCTTCAAACCCAATGCTACCTGGTCGCTACGAGTGTTCTCTATCCAGATTCTATTTGGTATTAATTTTCATCAGTTGGCAACTGGATTAAAACAAAAAGGTTCCTGGTAGAGGTGAAACGGTGTATTTTGCCATGGATGAGCCTTAAAGTCTGGACCCTGGATTTCTGTGACTTGGGAGAAGAGTCAGACACACAAGAACAGATCATACAGAAAATAATACTAGTAATATTTTTAATGTCTCATTATTTTCCAGACACTGAGGTGGGTGCTTTATATGTAAATTTTAGAAAATTTATTGTGATTGAATATGCAAATATAACTACATTATTTATTTCTGCTGCTCATAAAAATCAAATTCTTCATTTCTGGAGAGTAGAAAGGCATTACTGCCCTTCTAAGGGCTGGTCCTTCTTTCTCTTATAAAAGATAAACCAAGCTGGGCGCCATGATACACGGCTATAATCCCAGTACCTGGGAGGCTGAGATGGGACAAAACCAGGTTTGAGGCCAGCACATGGTACCTTTGCAAGACCCCATTTCAAAATAAAGAAAAAAAGGATTGGAAGTGTAGCTCAGAGGTAGAACACTCCTGGGTTCAATCCCTAGTACCATAAATAAAGAAATCAGTTTTTAGGTTGTGATAGGCCATTGGCTTCATAAATTATCCAGCACTTCTTCCCAAGAGCCACTTGCCCCTTTCCTTTGTGAAACCGAAGGGTAGAAAGATGTCTTTTTCTTCATAAGGATTAATAAAGAGTGGCTTAAGGCAGAGGAGAAAGGGGTTCTTTAGGAGTCAGGTAAAAAAAAAGAGGGATTGCTCCAAGAGTGTTCCAGGAGAGGGGAAACTTAAACCATATGTAACCAGCACTCTCGAGGGGTTTGGAGCTCAGGAGGAAATAATTCAGGGTTGTATATGGACACTGGTCACCAAACACTATGAGTCTCCAAGGCCAACTGGGAATGGATGGATTGCAGCTAAGAGCAGGGCCACCTGCCTTCAACAAAGCTGTCTGGATCTGGCAAGAAGTATTTTTAGAGGTGGCTGGGCATGGTGGCACATGCCTGTAATTCCAATACTTGGGAGGCTGAGACAGGAGGATCACAAGTTTGAGTCCAGTCTGGGCAACTTAGTGAGACTCAGTGTCAAAATAAAAAAATATAAAGGACTGGGTATGTAGCTGCTCAGGGCTCCTGGGTTCAATCCAAAGAAGAATTATTTTCAGTGGTGATCAGAGTAGGCTGATAAGATTTTCTTGTTTGGGTTCCTGGATTGCCAGGTTAGAGAATAGGGGACCATACAAAGAAATGACAGATTTTACACTGCTCATTACATTGATGAGTGGTATGCCAGGCCTGGATTTGACTTGCTTTAGAAAAGAAAAATGTAAAAACCTATGGTAGACTCAAACAGGCAGAACTAAGCTCTTCATTTAGGAATCCATACATAGGTGGTAAAAATATAAAGAATAGTAAAGAAATAATGGTCAAAAAAGCCAGGGGAGAGAGGGTAATATAGTTGACAGAAGCTTTCTAAGTAGGGTCTCAAGACAAAATACAGGGCACCCAGTGAAATCCAAATTTCAGCTACATAACAAAGAACATTTTAGCATAACTACTTCCCAAATACTGTATATAGGGAAAATGTATACTTAAAAAATCATTTGTTTTTTATCTGAAATTTAATTCCTGCATTTTTATCTGCTAATATGGCAATCTTATTTTTAAGGTAATGGCCATGTTCTATTTGTTTTTGTTTTGTTTTGTTTTGTTTTTGCAGTACGGGGGATTGAACTCAGAGGCATTCTACCTCCGAGCTATACCCCCAGCCCTATTTTTTTTTTTATTATTCTTTATTTTGAAACTGAGTCTCACTAAGTTGCGGAGGGCCTCACTAGGTAGCTGAGGCTGACTGCAAACCCGGATCCTCCGGTCTCAGCTTCCCGAATGCTGGGATTACAAGCATGCGCCACCACGCCTGGCTCATGTTCTATTTCTTGACAGATTTATTTTGTTTTTATTTTTTAAAAAGGTACACATATGTTGTATGTGTTCTTCTATATGTTGTATGCATTCTTATGTCTTACAATATAAGGTTTCTATACTTCACTCAAACTAAAACACTGACACAATTGGATCTCTGTGGTGGCCTATATCTTAATTGTCATGGTGGTAATAGGGGTCTGTACACGTGATAAAATGGAATAGAGCTATGCAATTATGCAAGACATAACATTGGGAGAATTGGGTAAAGCCTACTATATGTGAACTTTCTCTTTATACTCGCCTATAAATCTGACATTTCAAAATTAAGGAGGGAGGGAGGGGGGAGAGAGAGAGAGAGAAAGAGAAAGAGGGAGAGAGAGAGAGAGAGAGAGAGAGAGAGAGAGAGAGAGAGAGAATGAATGAACAAAAAGTGCTACAATTCTCATGTTTTTCCTGGCATAGTTGTTTGGCTTTAGTGTGTCTAGGAAAGCCCAAGTGGCCTTAAGTCGTCTGAGTCAAGTCCTGGCTAGATAGAGACTACACTAATTGAACTAAGGCGTCTGCGGGTCAGCCTGAAACAAGATGATCTTGTGTTTGGAACACGTCTTGGTTTCCTGTGCCTTTCAAGGGAATCAATATATTGATTTTCATTTACGTAGCCATATGTGGCCAGGACATGGATTATTTAGAAATATTGTCTTTCCCTATGCATCAAGAAACAGTGAGGTTAATTAAGAGGTCTACAAAAACAGTATTGTTAGAGAAGAATAAGTCACAAAATAGAAAGCCTCCCCTTTGGAATGTCTTCCTCTTCCTCTGTTTTGACATTTTGTGCCCATAGTCTGGTAATGTATATATAGCACATGCCTAGTCTTCTCTGCTCTTCTTCAAACTATATTTCAATTTTCTCATTCCCTTCTTTATCCACTGCTACCTTCTTTGTCCATGTGAATTACTTCGGTACTCTTCTTGGTCTTCTTTCTTCCATCGTGCCCCCTTAAAGCCCATTCTCTATACAGCAACCCGTGTGATAATCTAATAATGTGATTAGATCGCATCACAGGTCTGCTTAGCATCTCCAAGAGCTCCCCTTGTACTTGCTGCCATGGTCTGCAGAATTCTGCTTGACATGGCTCCTGACCATTTCTCTGACCTCATGTCAGTGACTCAATCTGCTTTGGGCACACAACCCATTTCTCTGTTCCTTCATTATCCAAGCTATGCCACGCCTAGAAGCCTCGTGTCTCATGCTCCTCTCTGAGCAGCTGGATCTTAAACTTCACCTTGCTGCTGGAATGTCTCACATCAAGTGGCCTTTGTTAAAGTAGTTATCACCCATTACACCAGCTTATTTATTTCCTCCACCGCACTTATTATACTTTCTAATTATCCTATTTGATTTCTTATTTAATGTCTGTCATTCTGCTAGACTGTAGGCTCCATTAGGCAAGGGTTTTACCTTCCTGTTCACTGCAGTAGCCCAAACTCAGAAGCTGTTTGTCAAATGAGTGGGTGAGAATGAATGATGAATTGTGGACAGTTAGAGCTGGCAAGGATCTTTTTGCCTCAAGATAAAGCGTTCCCCAGGAACATTTGGCAGATCTTGAAGAGAGAAGATGACAGTAATCTGACACACACACACACACACACACACACACACACACACACACACACACAGCACCTTACAGCTTATAGAGCATTGTGAATTATAGCACCCATTTTTATATGAAGTAGACAAGACATTATTATTCCCATTCAACAGATAAGAAGCAGTGAGGAGCTGGGCGTGGTGGCGCACGCTTGTAATCCCAGCATTTGGGAGGCTGACACTGGAGGATCTGGGTTCATGGCCAGCCTCATCTGCTTAGTGAGGCCCTCTGCAACTTAGTGAGACACTGTTTCAAAATAAAGAATAAAAATAGGGCTTGAGGTGTAGCTAGAATGCGCCTGGGTTCCATCCCCAGTACTGCAAAAAAAAAAAAAAAAAAAAAAAAAAAAAAGAAGAAGCAGTGAGGTTCCATAGGTTCACACACAGAGGAGTGAGCAGGAGCCTGGACTCCAGGTAGGACAGTTCAGCTTCTCAGCATTCAGGTATCTGTCACAGCACTTTGGAACAAGATTTCTTCACTGTCTATTCAGCAGAGAGATTCTGGTAGTCTGCAGCAGACCCTATCACCCAAATAGATAGCAAAGTTAAGAAATGGAGTCTACCAAGGAGGAAAACTACTCAAGAAGCAACAGAGCCATGTCAGTGTGATCCCCAGAAAAGGGAGAGCAAAAAGATAGGTGGTAAATAAATATATTGAAGCAGCTTTAAAATGAGCTAGTATCTTGGAGGCTTTCATTTTGGAACCTTAAGCACCTGTTCATACATTTCAGAGAACGGTCAGAACAGTATTTGGTCTCTTTCCCCTGTCAGTCTCCTCGTGCCTCCGTGGTCTCAGTTTGGAACCCCACCACCTGCCGCTGGGTTCTGGTCCTCCATGATGACCCTGTGTTCCCTCTGTCCTTTTGAAAAGATTGATCTAATGATGAAAGAATTCCCAAAGTGCCTCTTTCTCATTTCCCTTCTCTTGTTTCAAAAGAGGTGTAGTATTTAAGGGACTACCAATCCCAATTTCCAGAGAGCATCTATTGAGCGAGAATGTTACAACAGAAATTCTCCTTGCGTCTACCTTTAATCATGTGGCAAATTACCTTATTAACCACTGGAGAGTCTAGTCTTATTACTTAATTAAGCCATTTCTTTCTTTTCTTCTTATTAAAACCACATGGGTTTTAACTTCAGTGTGGCTTTAGGTTCTTTTCCCTCTCTTCGGATGTTTGAGTAATTATAGCCTCGCACAAGAATTTCTGTTATTTTGTGTTGCTGACTAAAGGGTTACAACATTAAATAAAAGGGGAGGGTGGAGATCGCCTGGATAGGCTCACGCAGCCAGTGACGTAATGGCCACTTGGGTGGTATGAAGGTCTGAGATGTATACCGGAGCTTACTGCTTTCTCTCACCAAAACATCTGGAATACAAAATCCTGTCATTAGACAGCCCACATGTTAGAAAAACAAAAGGACAAAAAAGAAAAAAGAAAGAAAGAAAACCCAGTCCCCCAAAATGGCTGGATAAAGCCTAATTATTGCTGGTAGAGAATTGGACATTTAAGGTCATACTTCAAAGCAACTATTTTTATTACAAGAGTTTCAACATTTTGATTTATTGGGCAGCAAAACAAGATTGTGACAAATATTTCCACCTCAAAGAAAAGGCAAAACAGGCCTCTCAGAAGCCATACATTAAGTAGTTTAAAAATAAATTCTGTTGTAACAATAGTTATAATGATGAATATTGTGTTTCTACTCAAGGCCCCAAATAAATGGCTGCTTTAGTACTCATGCTAGGAAGAAGAAATGGGAATTCTCTTCTAGTCAAAGAGAAGCACTCAAATTGTGCAAAATGAAAGCTGCTACAATTATTAGCAAGTCTGTGCTACCTTTCAACAAAGGTCAGCAACAAACAGAGCCTGTTCACCATCCTGTATTTCAGTCTGAGATGCACCTTTTAAGAGGGATACTACAAATGTAGAATAGGTTTTGAGGAGTCCATAGATATAATTGAAGAAAAAAAAAAAACCCATAGGGGTTTGAGACAAAGCTGAAGGAATTAGAACACATGGTTTTGTCCAAACAAAAACAAACAAACAAACAAACAAACAAACAAAAACAACCTGGAGGTTTAGATTACTATAGCCAATTTAGTTGTAAAAGCTGTATGTCCCATTACATGGTGATCACCTTGACCCATTTTCAGCTCAACAAAGAACTTCGTTCTATCCCACAGACAATTCTGATTAGATTAAAAAGAAGAAGGCTTCGTGAGAGCATGCATTATTAAATCTAGAAAACAAGTTTTTCAGGAAAACTGTACAGTTGTTTTGTTTGCAGTTCTCTGGGGGGAAAAGCACTTATTTTCCTGGGGAAGGCATGGGAACAGCATTCAGTGGATGGTTTTTCCCCTTCTCTTGTTGTTCCACCATTCTGTGGATGGGCGGTGATAGAGGCTATGCTGGGAGGTTTGTAGCTTGGGTTCTAGTCCCAGCTTTGCCGCTAATAAATTGTGAGACTTTGATCAAGTTGTTTAACATCTCTGGGTCTCAGTTTCTTATCCATGAAATGAGATTGAACTAGGGGGGTCTAAGAGGCCTCATGGAGCATATTTTGATTCTAAGAAGAGGGCAGAGTGAATGTAAGAGAGCAATGGGAATCTTCTTCATTTCATTCTAATGACTCTACTACTCGGGAGCAAAGTAGACCAGACAAGTTAGAGAATCTGTCTATAGGTGTATATGTGTATGAGTATGTGGTTACATTGGAGGGAGGCAAAGAGAGATTCTATATACACTGTAAATGAGTTCCTACAACTATAGGTATAATTAGAAATTATGTAAATTGCTTTAGTCTTTAAATGCCACACGAAGGAATTCTAAAGGTGAATGCTTTGTATGTTGAATAATTACTGCCACATGTATCTATTTACTAAGCACACAGTTTCATTAGCCAAAGGCCTGCTACAATCTGAATGCCAGGTTGCACTCCATAAGTGTGTGTGTTTGAATGATCTAGGATAAACTAGTATGGAGTGCTTTCACCATCTATGCCAAGAACTCAGAGAATGGAGTTTCAACAAAATGAGCCTAACATGTGGAAGAATTTTAATGTACTTTGTGCATCATCAAAAGATAAGTAAAAGCTGGGCGTGGTGGTGCACACTATAATCTCAGTACTTAGAAGGCTGAGAGAGGAGGATCTTAGGTTTGAGGCCATCTTCAGCACTTTGTAAGGCCCTCAGTAACTCAGCGAGACCCTGTTTCAGAATAAAAAATAAAAAAGAGCTGGGGGTCTAGCTCAAAAGTAGATGCTCCCGGGTTTAATCTCTGGTGCTTTACTGAGTATTAATTGTGAACAATTTGGAAGAGTGCTCAGTGTTTTCATTGATTGGACATTCTGAGAGATAAATTTCTTTAAACAAGATGATTCAACTTACCAGAATATCCAGATCTCTCAAGATATTTTTTCTCTTTTGTGATTTATATAGGAATCAAGGAGATAACAAGCAGGAAAGCACTGTAGAAACCGCTGAGCTGAAGGCCATACAAAGAGCTCATTTTAAAACATTGCCCTATGAGAGCCTGGTAACTCAAAGCCAGTCTCCCAAATTAGCCAAGCACGCCAAGGTCACTGAGAGTCTGTGAGACAGTGTCCCTGCAGGTGGGAAGAGAAGAAAAAGCCAGCAGGGTGCTCACGTGACTTCCAATGGTTCCCCAACTCATCAACTGACAAGTGCTGGGCTCCCAACCCTGGACTTCAAAACATTTGGAAAATGTTCATAAACATGTTCAGAATCCCATGGTGTAAGTAAAACATTTTTATAAGATTATAAAATAGGAAAAACTGGCACAGGTTTTGTTTGAACAAGTGTGTTAGTGATTTCTTTTCCTAAGGTGAAGTACTCTTACACAAGTCTTAGTAATTGCTCTGAGGGAATTTTGCCTCTTAGATTTTGAAAACACCATAAAACACATGCAAATCTCTAGACCTTATAGATGACAGCCTCTGCCCCTTGGAAATATATGGGGAGAATTCAAATGAAAGATGACTTTACTCAGGCTGGATTTCAGGAAGCAGAACTAAAAAGTAGATAAGGGGATTCTTACTTGACCCTTGCTTACATGGAAACATGAGAATTCTGGGAGTTTCTTTACATGAAGGATCCTCATAGACTGCTCTAGGAGGTCAGTAGGCCCAACCATTAACAAGCTAGCTGCTTCCAGAAGAAGGAAGCATAGAATGTCGCTGGCTCTTCATATTAATTGCCACTATTATCAGTTAAGAACTTGAAAGGAAAGAAAGTGGGAATCAAAATTAGTGTTTTATTTTTATTTTTTACTCTTTTTTTTTTATAGTAGTGGTACTGGGGATTGAACCCAGGGCCTTTCTACCTCCAAGCCACATCCCCAGTCCTTTTTATTTTATTTTTTGTTTTGAAACAGGGTCTTGTTAGGTTGCTTACTAAGTTGCTGAGGTTGGCCTTGAACCTTCAATCTTCCTGTCTCAGCTTCCCAAGTACTGGGATTACAGGCATGCACCATCACACTTGGCTCAAAATTAGTTTCTTATGACCAGATATAATAGAAATTATACATAATTCCTCTTCCACCCTTTTTACAGAGTTTCCTTGGGGTTTGAGGATAGGCTTGGAAAGACTGAAGGGAAAGATTACTGGAGGAAGAGGAGGCTGCCAACATTCATTTTCCTCCTCTAGCCTTTGTTTACCAGTTTCAAAGGCATTCCTTTTAGGGAAGGCATCAGTGGAATGAATAGTTTTGAAAGTAAGAAGTTGGAACTCCTTTCAGGGTGGTTTGGAGGACTGGCTATTTCTCTTCCAGAAAAAGAGAACAATAGGGGGAGATTTATTTAAACAGTAAGCAGGCCTCTCTGATAAGACACAGCCATGGAGCTGGTCTCTAGGATTCCAGTTAATGACCAAGCATGGAGAGAGGCTAGAAGATCAAAGTTGCTTTGGACAGAATTGCTGACATTCCTGAAATAGCCTTAGATTCCTTACATCCCAATAAGCAAGAATCAAGTTCACTCGCTTGTGAAGAGGACCCACTGTAGCCCTCAACTCTTTTGTTACCTTGACTTTCAGCTCATTGTCCTGGCTGACCTCCTCTTCAACTAAAGGATAGTGACTGCTGATCTGACCATTGTTCTTGGGGCATAAAGATGTCAGAGGTCAAGATCTGTAGTTACGGAGAATCCAGCCCTCAAGAAAAAAACTAGAAGAGGGCTTCATCCATGTGGTTAAAAGTTTAGACATGTAAAGACAGTCTCATGTAAAGGTAATCTGAAAGAAAACAAAATCAAAGAGAGGAAGAATCATAATTGCTTCATTAAGGTTTTGATTAGTTCACAAGAAGACAACTCACACAAAGTTTTAAAACCTAGAACCTTCTCAAGATCCTCCTGGAAGGATCTGTATATAGTAATAAAATATATCAACTTGGGTCTTATGTCCCTTTTCTAATCCTTCAAGTTTCATAACACACTTTAACAATCCAAGCTAAAATTGATGGAAGAGTTTTATTTTATGTATTCTGTTTCAAGACAGATATAAAGGAAAGAACCAAATAGTTCAGAGTCACTTAAAATATTAAAAGTGAAAGTATTTATAGAAAAATGTTAGCTTTTTAAAAATAGCTAAACAAATAGTGGAAATATATTTTTCTTATAATAGAAAGTTATTGTTACAAGTTTTGTGTAGATAGGTATTTTCAATTCCCTTGGGTAAATATCTAGGAATGATATTTCTAGTTTACATGTTGGTGTATATTTAACTTTATAAGAAACTGCCAAACTGTTTTCCAAAGTGTCATTATGACTTTGTGTTCCCAAGAGCAATGTCTGACAATTATGGTTGCTTTATATCCTGAGAAACACTTGGTATTACCAATCTTTAATTTCAGTCATTCTAGTGGATGGATAGTAGTAGTTTATCATAGTTTTAATTCACATTACTCTATTGACAAATGCACTTATTTGCTTTTCATAATCTTTGGGAAAGTATTCAACTTATTATTTATTTTATTGTCTGCTTATTTTATTGGTCTTATTATTGAATTCTAAGAGGCTTTTGTCAGAATATGTTTTGCAAATATTTTTTTGCCAGTCTATAGTTTGCCTTTTCATTTCCTTAAGAATAACTTAGTGCAAAAGTTTTTAATTTTGATAAAATATGATTTATTGATTAGCTCTTTTATAGTCCCCGTGTTTTATGTTGTCTTTCCCTAACCCAGGGTCACAAAGATTTTCTACTATGGTTCTTTCTGATGTGACCCATTTTAAATTAATTTTTGTATATGTTGAGGTAAGGATTAAGGCTTTTTAGAAAAAGGTTTTTTTTCCCCCCAAAGTACAAGAAAATATAAAATAAGCCAAATAAACAAATGAACAAACAAACAAAAATATGCCCTCTTTCTCACATGTAAGTATCCAGCAGCATTTGTTGAAAAGACTATGCTTCTATGCTTTTTCCACTGATTTATCTTGCCAACTTTGTAAAATTCAATTCAAATTCTGGCAGGCTGCATTTCTGTTTGTTTGTTTAATATAAATTGAGTAGCTTGTGCAAAAATGTATGTAGAAATGCAAGAGACCAACAATAGTCTAAATAATTGTAGAGGGAAAAATTCAACCCTTTTTGATGTCTTATTTTTACCTGATTTTAAGACTTAGCTCTAGTAAACCAGACAGTGCAATTTTGGCATGAATTTAGACATACAGAAAAATGGAACAAATAGAGTCCAGAAATGGACCTATGTATTTATAATTAATTGGTTTCTGATTATTTTTTAAATATCCAAGGGAATTTTTATTTCTGTAGCTACAAACAAAATCACAATGACACCAGTAAGCCTATATTCCTTCTTCCCACTCACTCATGACTCTCCAGTTTCCCCACCTTGCTCAGCTACCATAAAGTGTCTTCCTTTTAGGTGCTTCCGAATGCTACCAAAGAGAATCTCTCATTTGCTTAGGAGCAGCCCATGTGCCCTAGTCCCTTTCTTGAATATGTCAGGACTCCCTGTCCGCTCTGCCTGTCCCCTCTGCCCACTGGTGCCATGTGAAATGCCCCTGCTCACTCACAGTGCCATCTTCTTATCTCCAACATTTCTGTCAGTTTTTGAGATGTTCGGTTATTGGAGGGCTGGTTCTATGTAACAGTGGGGAATTCAGTTTCCTTTAGATTTAGGCTCTCCAGGCCTCAGAGCAGCATGTCTTTGTCCTGAGTCTCATAAATCTCTAAGAAATCTAGGTTTCTTAATGTCTGTTCTTTTTCTAGCCAACTCCAGACCAGCCTAAGATGTGGGGAACAGGTAACTAACAGTCTCTCCTCCATACCCCACCGGTCTCCTTACACTTTCAGCAACACAGGCACTGAAAAACCCAAATAAATGTAAATGATCCCCAACTTTATTCCCCCTTTTTTAGACCCTAGGACAAACTATTCCTTACAGCCTATCATCTCATGGTGAACAAATATGAAATAGTAGTTATAATTTATTAACGCTATTGAATATTTCTCAGCAATAGTAATCCCAGCCTAATAGTAATGAGTATTGAGTGGCAATTTGGGAGCTTAAATGGATTTCTCTGCTTATCATTTTACAGTCTTGACAACCAAGAGACAGGAAGTGATTTTATCTGTGGTCATGTGACAAGGAAATGGTTGTTAAACTCAGATACTATGGCCCTGAGGTCATTAGTACACAAGCTCAAATGATCACTGATTTAGTGCTCATCCATCTAATCAAAGGAGAAATCACTTCAGAATGACAAACATCCGTCTGTCCTGGTATTTGAATAGAGCAAATAGTTGCTTCATTACAAATGGCCACCCTAGTGGTCCTCCACAGATTCTATATTCAAAGAGGAGCGTCCCAACATCTCTGGAGAGTAGTTTTACTGTGTAGTCATTTTGTGGTTTTGAAGTAGGATTTTAGCAAGATAGTCTGTCATGGAATACTAGGGAAACCTCACAAAAGGTATTTCTGGGAAGTTGCTGGGAAAGCTAAGAAAAATATATGTGTTTAGCTTTGTAAAGGATCCTGGTGTGTGCCGTAGGGGGTGTGCAATCCATCAAATCAAAACATAATCAAAAGCATAATGTGAAGATGGATAATTATAACTTGTACTTACTTTGAGAGTCCAGACCTCACCTTGCAACCTCCCCTTTCAATTCCAAATGAAAATGAAAGCGAGTCTGCTGTCTTTCTGACAGAGCAGCATTGGGTTTAAGAGTGAGAATACTGATGGGGGTGGGTCTATGGGGAAGACATAATTGCAGGCCTGAAGGACTCCACTGAGGAAACCACTCCAAGCATTACAGAGTCCAGACCTGGGCCCTGCCAGCATAAAGGTTTGACTGATTTCCAGAAACTGGATAATCCATCAGGAGAGAAAGATTGTTCTGCTCGCTAAGGCTGCACTCCTTATTGATTACAATTCAATAACATTCCCACATAGCTGGGGATGGATGACACTTTTATTCTTTCTCCTTTAATAAATACTCTGTACTCATAAGAGAAAAAACCTCCAGGGACTGAATGTCAGGATTGTACTTCCAGCCTGGATTATCTGTCTAGTCTAGGGCTGAGAGAGGTGTGATTTTTCACAGCCCCAGGAGCCAGGTCCAAAACAATCAAGCCCTTGGGAACAATCTTCAGGGACAGGGCAAAGGAACTGTGGGCAGTTAAGAGGGAAGTTACCCCTGCCATCATGCATTAGGGTCACTTGGGGGCAGACTCACTGGGTTCCACACAAAGTTGTCATAAAACCTGCTGCCCTTGTGCTTTCTGGACCTTGATTACCTCCTTTACAATCCCATAGATCCCAAGCCATCCTCCAGGAAGAACAGGACAATTTTGACATCAAAAGACTCCTGTCCCATGTCATGTGAAGGAAAAAGGACTGTCAGAGTGTCCCCCTGAGTGCTTGGGGCAAAGCCTATGTGAGGAATTATGTCTTGGGAACCAGGAAGGCTAGGAATTGTGGCGTCTGGGGCTGAAGAAGTCAGGGAGACAGGCCCCGAGTACACTAGGCACAACTCTACATCCAAGGCCAGGGCGATCAGGCACACACAGTTCTCCTACCAGATAGGCAGTCAGAGCAAAGTGGACAGTCAACAATACTTAAGCAGGGCACCTGCCAGCTGCAGTGGCCATACAGGACAGGTGGAAGAGGGGAAGCTACTGGCCCCTATGGGTCTATGAAAGTTGATCATACCTAGATGAAATCTTTCATGTCAGACATAATCAGAATAAGAGCCAGAAAGTAATAAAGGGGAAAGACTCATGCCTGCTTACCTGAGATAAGGGCTTTCTAAAGGCTCCACAGATATTTCTTCTCATTCTACATATATTCCATGCTCAGTATGCCTGGCACATATGTACAGATTGCTGTTGCAAATTTATCTTTAACATTCTTTAAGCCTGCACCAATTCATACAAGACTCACTGAATGGGTGCAGAAGACATCTATG
The DNA here is from genome assembly GCA_004027655.1 of Graphiurus murinus. NCBI lineage: Eukaryota > Metazoa > Chordata > Mammalia > Rodentia > Gliridae > Graphiurus > Graphiurus murinus. The sequence continues at coordinate 29,395 of PVLC010007421.1, read as the reverse complement.
ACCTGTGAAGTCAGAGTGGGCTATACTGCAATTTTGTCTTAAAAAATAGGCAACACTAATCTCCTCTGCCAAAGGTAATTTTCTAAGAAGCAAATTAAGCAGCTTACAAAGAAATAACCTCAGTCACCGCAGATTAGAAGATGGACACCTTTGTAGTGTAGGATCCGGCTGATGTGATGCAGAGCTAAGTGGAAGAGGTGAGCCCATTCTTTCCATGATGAGTAGCCCCTCCTCCTCTGGAGCAATTTGGAGGCTTTATGCCAGTCTCCTAAGGAGGAGATTTCCACGGGCCAGAGGGTTTTCCATCCAGCACAATTGATGCCACTTGAAAAGCACCAGGGGATGCCCCTGAAGACTTTGTCACTTAACAGATTTAGGTCAATTCCATTTAATTGGCGATGTTGCACTTTGATCCTAAATGGGTTGATTGGTTCTCAGAAAATCATTTTTCCTAACCCTGACACATTGAAATGGAGATAGAGACAGTCCAGCAAGGACAATAGCATTGGGAAGATTCCCCTATGCCTTTCAAGCATTTTTCTCCCTGGTATTCTCTAATCTTCAGAAATGTCATAATAACACAAGCTAACACTTCTTAAACATTCATTTTGTGGTAGGTTCTGTTTGGGCCTAAATATGGTTTGTCTCTACCAAAGGCATGTTGAGACTTGGTCCCTAAGATAACAATGTTGAGAGGTGATGGGTCTTTAAGAGGTGATTAGGTCCTTACGAGGGATTAATACCTTTCTTGCAAGACTGGGTTAGTTACTGTGAGAGAGTTGGTATAAAAGCTGCCCCTTTATGGTTGTCTCTTTGCACGCATTCATTTCCGCCAGTAGTTGAAACAGCTCAAGGTCATCGCTAAATGTGGCCTCTGGATCTTGACATCCCAAACTACTGAACCGTGGTCCAAATAAACCTCCTTTCTTTATGTATTAACAGTTCTCAGGTACTCTCTAATAGCAACAGAAAATGGACTAAGATTTACTTTAAACATCTTTACAACAACTCCATACAGTAAGTACTATGATTATACCCAATTTACAGGTGAGAAAATCAAGGTATAGAGAGGGTGAGCATCGATGACTCTTTTGAGAGATTATCCCAAGAATGGTGGAAGCTGAAGGCATAAGAAGGGGCTCAGTGAGGATCTTGTTTTGAATGAAAAATACTTGAACCTTTTTAAGATCTTATGGGCAGTACCCAGTGAAGAGGTTGTATATGCTAGAAAGACAAGGGAAGGTTGATGGAGGATAGTTTCTAAGACTATGGAAGGAAACAAGGTTCAAAGCACAGCTCTTTGTATGAGGAGAAGACTTTTAACCTCTGATTGCACCAACTATTCAGGTAACTCATCTGGTCCTTATCACAGATTGCCTTGTGTAGTTATGTCCCTATTTGTACAAATCATTATTATCTTTCAACTCTGAAAATCATGCATAAGAGCCCCTGTATCCCCACTGATTACTTAGCACAATGCTTTAACAAGTGTGCTGCTATAGTAGTAGATGCTGACAATGATGATGGAAAGAAAGATACAAAGAGAGCAGAGCCACTTGTTCAGATCTGATATGGAGCTTAAGACAAGATGAGTACAAGATGAGAGAATTGCCTTTGAACAAATGCTGGTATTTTTCCATTGTCTGGTTTTGTTGGTGCAGTCTATGCATCTGAAGATGGGATGGAATGTTCAGAGCAATGACCAAAGAGGGACATTCCAAGTTATGCAACTGAAATGCAATTCTCTGCTTGATCCCTCAGCCAGGAATATGACATAGCCCTTTCTTACCCTTCAAAGTGTTCTTACAATTTAGAGAAAACAAGTTCAGAGAATTTAAGCAACTTGTCCAACACCCCATGGTGATGGGCAGAAACCCGCCTAGCATTCAGATCTCTTTCTCTAGCAGCTCCCTGGCCTGTCCGCCTCCACTGACCATGTGCTCCAGATGGATGGCACATGCTGGGGTGGGAATGTGCCAGGCTTGAGACATTTGAAATGTGTGTTTGATCAAAGAACTCAAGGACTTGGTCCTTGGTGAAAACCCACTCTTCCCTTGGACTCATCCGCCCAGACATATTTGTATTATGATGACAATTTGCAATTACATGGAGTCTTTCAACCTCAAAGTTTTCAAAGTTTTTCTAGATGAGAAATATGCCAGGCCTTCTGTTTGGCTCCCTGGGTCCTTCTGCAGGCCCAAGCATCATGGAGGTGGCTAGCTGCTGGACATCCACTGCTGGAGGGTGAGTAGGAAATCCAAAGCCAAGGGAGAGAAATCTGTAGTCAAAGACTTTATACTATTCGTGTCTGGATTTATTGTCACAGACATTTCAGATCAAAACATTTCAAGTAGCAATCTCTCACACAGTTTGATTACAGATTGCAGTTAATTTTCCCCTCACCTTTTCTTTAAATCAGCAATATTACATAGAGTGAAAAACCAGAAGGGATTGCTTAGTAGTTTCTCTGAGTTGACTGTATTTAACAGCTTCTCCAGTGGTGTTAACCCTTTCTTTCCTACCCATGTTATACTTTTTGGCTTTTAACTTTTGAAATCTACTAAGCATGATTTACAAGGAGAACCAAACAGCATGAGACAATGTGGGCCACTCTGTGACACATGCTTTCGATGCCTCCTCCACATCCCTTTCCCTCACCTCAGGTTGGCCCAAGACAGAAGTGACAAGCACCTAGATTCTAAGCTTTTCTCTGCTTGGGGGCTTTCTGTGGCCCCATGGGGGTTTCTCAACCCATCCAGAGCACAGCACAAGTTTTATGGGATTAATCTTCCCAGCAGAAATCCTCAAGGAGCCACTGCGAGTTCATGGATATATACCCGAGTCCCCAACCCTGGTGGGATAATTTTGGGATGTGTCCTAAATGGTTCGTTAGAGGGCCCCAGTGGGATTGAGCCACAAATTTGCCTATGTAAGTGACCTATGGATTTTTTCTTTTCCCGTTTCCCTTTCCTCCTAGAATATATTTCCTGGACTCACCTGCAGAGAAAGTTCCCTGCACATGGTCTGTGTCTTGGCATGTGCTTCTGCATGGTTCCCACATGAAGACACTTTCTAAATCAATGTTTTTCAAATCGTCTGTTGTGAATTCAGTTTAGTGAGCCCAACCACTTTCAAATAATAGAAAGTACTATCATGCATCACAACTAGTAAGTTTAAGTATTGCATCATGAACATTTTGAGTCAGTTATATATATGAATGTATACTGAATCATGGTCAAAATTTATTTCTTCCTGTGGGTTGTGGTAGAAAGAGTTTGGAGATCATAGCTCTAAATGCTTTTGACATTCTACTTGTGAAAACCCAATGTAATTTCCATATGGAAAATGAGACCAGAGAAGAGCAGAAGACAATAGAATCTGAATTTGGAAATGGCCTTTCCCAGAGGATAAAGAAGGGGGAAGAGCCCAGGACTGGAGGCAAAGAGCCTGTCTGTCAGCTTTCACTTAGCACCAGCTTGCTGTGTTATATGCAGCAGGTCATGTGTCCTAGGCCTCCTTTTCCACATTGTTCAAATGAGGGGCTCAACCCAATAATCTTTGGTGCTTTCACTAGCTCTGAAGTCCTGAGATGGCAGCTGGGCAGATCTCCTTGGGCTGATGCCTTTAGGTCCTGACTTCATGAGTGGTCCAGAGTGCAGGGATGGTCCCCATTGGGCACAGAGATCCAGCAGGCAAGAGACCTCTCATGGAATTTTTGGTCTTGCTGCTGGCATGAGAGAGAACAAGGGGCCAGCAGGGGAGCGGGCTGCTCAGGGCTAGGCAGTGGTTCCGTGGAGAGTGAGTGGCACACATTGGAAGTTGAGGACAGCAGGCAGGGTCCCCAGGAGGTGTCTCCCTAGAAAGCAGTGCAGGAACCTGTGGGTTTCTCCTCTATCCTTGGCAAAGCAGAGCTACTTTGGAAGGAACTGGCAGGATGGAGAGAAGCCTGGAAACACAGAGGATGTGGGAACTTGGATGCTAAAGGAAGATTGTTTCTTTCTCCCAAATCACAGTGTTCCCTGAGGTTAGAGTTTTGGAGACATTTTCCACCACTCCCCCAACAATCTACTCTGCACACACCTGACTTACCAGCACCTGGACTTTGTGGGCATCATTTTCTGACCTGAAGTAGCTTGGGATCTCTCCCCTCTTTATGTTTACACACACTGCTCACATCTCAAGCCCTCCATGACATTCTTTACTTTCCCTTCTCTATATTATGATTTTTAGAAGTCAGGGAGGCTGTACATCCTGCCACCCTTTTTTATTTTTATTTTTTTGCAACACTGGAGATGGAAACCAGGGCCTTGTGCATGCTAAGCACATGCTCTACCACTGAGCTATTATACTTCCCAGCCTTCATGCCATTTTTATTTGCTCTCATTTTTATGTCTTTGGTTATTCACTCACTTAATAGCCAATCTCTCTTTTCCACTAGATGACTTTTAATAAAGAAAAAAAAAAGGCCCTAAATCTTTCTTCAAAGTACAGAAGATATAGTTTCAAATATGAAGAAACCAAGGCAAAAAAAAAATTCTCACAATGGGTGTGCCAATAAACACCATAAATATAATCTTATGAGAAAATTTTAATAATAATAGGACAATAATAGTAGTTAATCATGATTGAGTGATTATTATGCAGTAGACACATTTGTAAGTCCTTATTTGCACTAGCATTTAATTAAAAGAGCTATGAAGTAGATGCTCTTTGTATCCTTATTTTGTAGGGGAGGATTGGGGCACAGAGAGTTTGAGCAACTTGCACAAGGCTGAACAGTTGCCAAGCTGGACTGTTGAGACATGCATACAAGGAGTCTCGTTTCAGAGTCTGCACTCTTAACCAGGACACTAAGCAGTCTCTCCTACCTGTGGGACTCGAAAGATCATCGGGGACAAGTTCAAGGCAATGGAAGTTGGCCTTGGAGGAATAGATAGGAGCTGGAGGTTTGGAAATAATGAGTAGGAGCATTTTCTGTATGCCAGCAAATCTGTAACAGTCTTAAGACCAGGGACAAGGTTATCTGTTTCTTCTGTAGACTTACTATGACTGAGTGTTGGACTCAATCTCCATTTGAGAAAAGATAAATAATAAGGATAAATAAAATTGATAGCATTTTACATTTGGGTTTCCTAGTTTTTCCCTCTTTTTCTTTTCTTCTTGCTTGCTTGTTTTCTATTCAAGATGCTCAGCTGCAAGATGGAAAAGTTTGGAAAGACTGACCAAAGAGCAGAAAAAAAACCACTATATTTTGGAAAGGCAGGACTTCTTCCTTTGGAGCTGCTTCCAGTGGAAAACCCCATGGAGATCGTACCTTCTACCTGTGTGTTGGAACACGAAGGTAAATGCCATGAAGGGAGAGCACAGGAACTTTTTGAATCGAGCTCATAGCGCCTAATGAGAGGTGTCTCACTCCTACAACATCTTCACACAGGAACTTTTTAAAGCACCGAAGATGCTTGAAAACAGAGAATCTTGTATGGCTGAAGAAAGACTTTCATCTCTTCAATTGTTTCTCTGGGGAGTGTTAACTGCTCTCCAGATTTAATATCACCCTTCAGTGGCCGGGATGCAGCAATGGTAAAATAATTTTCACTGTTTCTAAAATGACCCCGTGCAGCAAGAGGCCAATTCCTCCAAACAAGATATGCAAATGGCAGTTACAAACTGCAGGGTTGCAAGGAGGCAGTAAGCACATTTGCCTGGGGGGGGGGGGTTGGCTAGAATCACAGGTGTATTTTACAAGCTTGGGGTTGATTCCTCAGAAGGGCAAAGTCTGACTGCTTCTCAGATATCAAAGTTGTGCTCCATGCAGCATGGCCCTTAAAAAATTTATGTTGTGTTTATCAATGGCTGCAGGTTCAGAGTCATGGTCACCAATTGCCTAATTACTCTTGTGGGGCTCCTTTTGCTCCCGCCCTTCCGTTTGCTACAGCCAGGAATTATAACCCTGATTGTTCCAGGCTGTTTCTTAAACATTTATGTGTTTCCCTTAAACTGGAAATATTACACAGTGTGGCTGCCTCCCTTCTGGGCTGGAATATGAGATATTTTGTAGGCTTGTCTCGTCCTTTAAAGCACACAGCGGCGTGTGGGGGTTGGGGAATCGTTTCCCCTGACCCTTCCCACACTCTGTCCTTCTCTTTTGAATACACAGAACCTTCCTCTCAGTCTTCTTCTCACATCCAGAGTGATAAAGAATGAAAACCCAGCCTTGAGATGAGTTGTCCTCTTTTGGGGAGTCTCTTGAATTTTAAATCTAAGACATATTCATTCAGTTCTCAAGTTTGGCTCTGAACTCTGGGTTGACACCAATCCCGAGACAGCAGAAATGTATCTGTTAATTGACTAAGAGTAAACTTCTGCGTTCTCATAAGGCAAATTCTTTTGCAAAGCACAGTGCATGGCCTGGGCCCGCTCAGCAGCTTTGATGCTCTAGCAGCTGGCAGCCAGTGCAGCAGTCTTCCAGGAAAGCCTCGGGGAGCCTGCCCCAGAGCCGGGCTCCAGCTGAGGGAGGCCCAAGGGCTGCTTTCTGGGAATTCTTCACAGTCTCCCTCTGCCAGGCTGCCTACAGCTGTTGGGACACATTCATCTTCCCAGGCTCTGGGGACCTTGTTTTACGCTTGGTTGACATTTATCTTCCCAACCAACTCACATCACGTAGGTTAAATGGAGTAAACCCAGGCACAGCCCCATGGTGGAACTGCCAACCAGTGACTTCAGTGTCTAATGGTTAAATCCTCGCCCAGCCCAGAGAAGAAGCCTGTGGACACCTCAGCTCCTTCCCAGAGGCTCTCCCATTTTCTTATGTGGATGAGCAGAGGTGAGAAATGAACTCTTTTGTTCATGAAAGTCATCTTCCGTGACTGTGTTTTGGAAAACTTGGAGTAGGTTTGTCTCTGATCATTTTTCTTTTCCACCCTCTTCCCTTTTAAAAATAAGTCTTTTGTTTCCATTTTCATTTTATTTTTAAAATGTGCATTATGTAAACATTATAAGAGTACTAAAAAAATTCTAAGAAAATCGCAAGGGAAAAAGCTAATAATCATCCCACAATCCACTATCACAATTATCCAAGCTGGCTTCAGTTTTTCTCACCCTCATCCACCCAGAGCCACATGAATATATAACTTCACCAGCAAAATTATAGCAAATATCCATCTTGGAATCTACCTTTTTCTTTAGTCTTAACAATGTTATCTGGTCTTTTTTTTATGTCAACACATAGAATTTACATTCATCTTTCTATTTTCTGCATATCCAGTCTGTTGGGTAAATAGAATTGATTATACTATTTTCCTACATTGAATCAATGCAAGTGGCTCTCAGCATCTTGCTGTTATGTGAAGAGCACACTATGTTTTTATTCCCTTTGGATTATTCCATTAGGATAACTTTCTAAGAGGTTCCCCTTGATCTTTGCTTAGGATACAGAAGTAAACGTTATTTTCCTATAACAATGTCTTCTATGGCTAAGTGCTGAGGAAACCTTCCCCCCAGATGTCTTGGGCCATGGGAGAGAAAGACGGGTGCAGGAGGGGGCACGAGCCTTTATAAGGAAGTGGAGAAAACTCACCACACAGTTAATTAGAAAGTGCCATGAAGCAAGTCCAAACTTTATGGCTTTCCTAGAATTGATGACGGCTTCTGGCCAGGCCTGCCTGTTCCCTTGCAGGTGTGTGTGCAGCCTCTAAGACCATATGGTTTTGGGCTGCACTGGGCCTCATTCTTTGTTCAGCCAATGATCCTGTAACTGAATATCAGTTAATAACTTTTCATAATAATGTAGCTTGGATCAGCTTCTAGGTCCAAAAAAAGAGGCCCCTGCACAAAGCTCTGTCTTTCTGAGACTCTCACTGCCTTGCTGGCACACCTGCCTGCCGGAGACACAGCCCCGTGGATGTCCCCAGGGCGACAGCAACACCCCAGCACACAAAGGGCCAGCTGCAGGCTCAGCATGTGAGGAGGCCAGGGTGCAGAGCTCATTCTCCAGCAGTCATTTGTCTCCCTTGGGATCTGCCAGGAGGGCTGGGGTCCTGTGACTTTTTCTTTTCTTTTCTTTCTTTCGTTATTTTTTTTTTTTTTTAAGGAAAAAAAAGAGGGTCAAAGCTTTTGACTAAAAAAAATATATTTTATGGCAATTTACAACACACAGGCAGCGCCTGGCTATGTGAACTGATTTACAGGCATCCCAGAGGGGCCCCAGATCACTTGGGATCTTGGGAATGGCTGGGCCAGCCCAGGGAGCAAAGGAATTCTCTGCCTTCCCCATCATGAAGTTGTGGGATTTCCTCCTCTTCTATTCCCTTCTCTTGCCATCCTTTGTTGCCCCACATCCTGCCTACGGGGGTCCTGCTACCTTTCTTGCTTTTCCCTCCCTGGTGCAGTGACCTAGGGAATGGATGGGAGGGAGGCCCTTGTGGCTGCTGTCTACCTTCGGTGTCCGTCCCATCAGTTCTTATTGTATTCCTGTGCTGGAGTGGCCAGGACTACAGAGGAACTCGTGTCCCTTTGGTCCTACTATGAACTGACAGTCAGAATCACTAGGGAGCTTTTAAAAAATGCTCATGCCTGGGCTCACTGCAGACCTACTGATCAGAGTGTTTTTTTTTTTTTGTTGTTTTTTTGGTTTTTTTTTCAGGCGAGTGCTAGAAATGTTCTTGAATCACTCAGGTAAGCGTTATTGACCAAATACCATCTTAAGGAGCTGGTGCTTTGGTCCTCTGTGTAAGGAGAAGACCATGTTGCTGGACATAGTGTCTCACACCTGTAATCCCAATACTTGGGAGGCTGAGACACGAGGATCGCAGGTTCGAGTTCAGCCTCGACAACATAGCAAGACCCTGTTTCAAAATTTAAAAATAAAATAGGGCTGGGGGGTGAAGCTCAGAGGTGGAATGCCTCTGGGTTCAATCCCAAGTACCAAAAAAGGAGGAGGAGGAGGAGGAGGAGGAGGAGGAGGAGGAGGAAGAGGATAAGGAGGAGGAAGAGGAGGAAAAGGATAAGGAGGAGGAGGAAGAGGAAGACGAGGAGAAGGAGGAGGAAAAAGACCATCATCCTTTGCCCTCTTTCCCTCTGTAGTTTGGCACACCTGCCTGTGGGAGACACAGCCCTGTGGATGTCCCCAGGGCAACTGCACCATCCTGGTACAAAGGGGCCAACTGCAAGCTCAGCGTGAGGGGAGAAGACCTTCTTTAGGCCTAGGAGTGTACCCTTCCCCCGACCCCCACCCTGTCACCAAGCAGAAAAACATCCTTTGAAAACTGTGGCCAGACAGGAGGAGGAGCAGAAGTAGGAAGCTTTTCAACCTGGCAGTCATCTGGGAAGGGAGAGATGGGCATAGCAGAAGCAAGAAAGCGATGCGCAGATGTGTTTTGAAACCCTGAGCAGGAAGCAGAGTCAGGGAGTAAGCCCAGCCCTGGAGGTGTCCTGGAGTTTGCCCTGGTGGGAGCCCCTCACCCCTCAACTGAGCCCCTGCTCACCAGATGACCTTGTACCCAGTGCCTGAGGGGCATGAGAAGAAGGGAAGGGAGTTTAGGCTTTTTGTTTTCACTCCTGCCATATCCCAGCCCCTAGTACTGGCTGTGCTCAATCGATACTTGTTGAATATTAAAAGCTAACATTTATTTATTTTTAATGATGCAGGAACTGTGCTACTTTTTTTTTTTTTACCTGTCCCATCTCATTTTAATCTGTACCACAGTACTAGCAGGTGGATATTCTCATTAGTCCCAGTTTAGGCATGGAGCTGAGGTGGAGAGAGAGCAGGGGATTCGCCAGGGTCACTGCGGGTTACAGAAGTGGAATTAGAACCCATCTGAGGCCTGTCCTTCTCTGTTCCATGGCACTGCTTTCACTCAGCATGGTCCATGCCTTTGTTTCAGGTTCCAGCCACTAAACCTAAAAAGCATTATCATCACACTAGCATCTCCTGTGTCCTCAGAGCTCAGCCATCTGGCCAACTCTGGGGCCAAGCTCCTTCCAACTGGCCTCTCAGACCTCTAGTGGGCATCCAAAGACTCACGGAAGCACTGGGCCCAGTCAACACAAGGACCTTGGGGACCTGCCAGTAGGAATTTGGGGAGTACATATATTCTCCATGATTCTGTGGATATAAGAAAAGTTCACAGGCCAATGCCAAAGAGAGAAGACGTTCTACTTTGCTGCTTCCCAATTGAGGTCAAATGCATCCATCTTCCTCAGTCTCTGGGTCAGAGGGAGGCAGACAGTCTGGAGAAACCGCTCATGAAGCATGGCTTAGTGCAAGCTGTCTTGTTGGGCACATTACCCAGGAGGAATGGCTCAGCCTTCAGACTTATCTCCAGCAAGGCGTGAGGGGAGTGGATCCAACGATGAGAGTGTGGTGTGGGCAGTGGCGGTGCAGAAAGGCTGGGGCCATGCCACAGCCAGAATTGCAGCCTTTGCCTCCCCCCCCACCCTAGCAGCACCCGCAGAGGAATGGGGACCTCCTGACGGCATGGCTTCCCTTTGCATTCTACTCACCAAGTGTGAATGCATGTTATTAGGTCCCTAGCTTATATTCTAGCTGGAAAAGTCATTGGTTTATGTTGTAGATGCATAAAATATAAAAATGAGAATTGTGCATGTGTGTGTGTATGTCTGTGTGTGTGGTAGGGTGGTGGGTTGTTTTGCGCTCTGTGTGGTGCAGTCTGTGTGGTGTATGTGTGGCGTACTGTGAGGTAGGGATGGTGGTGATGTGATGTGGTGGCAGTGTGCCTGTGTGGTGTGTGTTTGTGTGCATGTAGCATGTGTGGTACAGTGTGTTTGTGGTGCAGAGGTAATGGTGACTGTGAGGTGTGTTTGTGCACATGTGTGTGATGTAATGGGGGGTCCTGAGAGCACCCTGGAGGGAAGGATTCCTGCTTCTGCCTCATTAAGTGAAACAACCCATTATGCTGAACAGCAAACATCCTTCAATATGCTTCTCCTGATACACATTCTCTGTCACAGGTAAAGTCAAGCAGACACTCTATGTTGGGGTAGGGAAAATGCTACATGGCACAGGTTCTTGGGATTTATCTGTAAGAAAACGATGAGTGTGTCCAGCATTGGCTCCATCTTATGTGCCAATGGGCACAGGCATATCACCTAAGGGAAGCTGGTGAGGAGATATCCCCAGAGGCTGGACTCTTGCACCTGCTCTTCCAGACTCACACTGTCAGCTTGTGACATTGCCATGGCAATGCCCATGCCCTCCATTGGTGAAGCTGGTACTTTGCTAAGGTGGATGCTTTCTCATCCCATGGGGATAATAAAGTCAGCAGTGACCTGCCCAAGGCAGACTGGGGCTATGAGGAGGGAAAACCCTAGGAAGTACCAACCAGTGGCTTTCCTGGTTAGCCGCATCCAGTCTTCCTCTGCCCAATCCTCAATCAAGACGCCAGTCAAGACCCAGCAACCTTGTACTTCCCCACCGTGTTCTCTTGTTTTTGTTAGACTCTCAGGTTCTCAATTTCTCTCTCACCTCGGCATTTTTTTTTTTTTTTCGCAATTGAGTTTGCTTCACCATATTTCCAGAATAGGAAAAGGTTTTGATTTCTGATTATTTATTTTGTAGCCAGCCACATTATCAAGTTACTTTACTTGTTCTAATTATTTGTCAGGATTTGACTCTTACATTTTGTGATTTAATACTATAGGAAATGCTGATAATCTAATTTATTTCCATTTTGGATGTAATTTTAGATACCAAAATGCTTGTGGGTTTCCAGTTTAATTTAAATTTTTATAATTTCACCAGAGCTTGCCTGTGTGTAGATCTTTTCCCAAAATAACTTGTATACTTTTGATCAGAAGTCTCAAGTCTTTCTTCAGGGACATTATTTTTCTATTGAATTTGTCCATTATTGTCCTAATAGATTGGCTTATGTGTAATTTTTTCTATCCTTTCCCGGTAAATTGTGGACAAATATCTTATCCTATAACTTTAATTTATTAGTTTAATACCTAACTTGTTGTTTACTATCTCTATTTTCCCTACCACATCTTTAATTTGCCAACTTTTTAAGATCTGAAAGCAATCCTTAGTGACTTCACATCATGTCCTCTCAGATCTCTGAAGCCCGTAGATCTCAGGGTGGGTTTTTTTGTTGTTGTTTGTTTGGTTGGTTTTGGTTTTGTTTTCCCTCTTTCTTGGAGGTGAGCTTTTACTTGCTCTGAATCTTAAAAATCGCCCCTTTGTTTTGAACAATTCTGGATTTTTATATGTCAAATAATCTTCTCTCCTTCCTTCTCTTTCCTTCTTCCCTCTCTCCCCCTTCCCATTTCCTTCCTCCTTTCTTCCCCTCTCCCTCTCTCCCTTTTTTCCTTCCTTCCTACCTGCCTTCTCAACCACAGAGAGAAGTCTACACATGTCCAATATTAGGGGCTGAAATAGATTTTATCAGAGTTTATGTAGGTACTTGTCCAAATATTTTAGTCCTAGACTAAAAGAGAACATTGAAAGTTTTTATTCTCTCTATTCTAATTTAATTGAATTGAGATTCTCATTGTTTGCCAAGGACCGGGAGAAAGTAAGATCAGAGGCAGCTCAGGGGCAGGGAAGTTACTCTGAGAAGCATTTCCTTAAGCATACCTGTTGTGGCAAACATGTTAACTGCTTCTACTTTCTAATGAGGTAGATGCCCTTTTTTGTGATGGCCAGAACAAGGCTCCCCTAGACCATATTCCCCAGTTCACATTAAGTAAACTTGTGGCAAGATCCCCTTGGGGAGCTACCACATGTGTGGGACTTTCCCCAGGCCTATTTGCTCCTCAGCTCAAGCTCACTTAGCCCGTGTCCCATTGACCTTGAGAGTATATTTTGGCTTTGTTAGTGACCATAGTCACTTTTTCTTATTGTGTCTTTCTGTTACATATTTGACAGATTGTATATTCAAAATGACCACATGCCATCCTTTTCTAGAACTTTGTCGCCTCTCCTTTCATAAAAGGGCATGTAGTTCTTGTCCCCGTGAAAATGGTCTAGCTTTTAAGAGTAGAACGTAGTGGAAGGGACACCACATGGCCTCAGATGCCAGCACATGAAAGGCAATATGGCTGCATCCTAGTGCTCTCTCTGTTTTTTTTTCTCTCTCTTTCCTTTGTTTTCACTTCTGTCTGTGTACATGTTCCTAGGGACCCCTGAACCCACTTGAAAGATATTTGCTGTCCTGAAGCCACCATGCTGGAGACACATAATGGGGAGACCACACAGAGCCAGAGAGAGTGCCCCAGGAGACACATGGGCCTTCTAGGTTGAGCCACTAGGCCTGTGGGTGAGTGAGCTTCCAGACAATTCCATACCCCTGCCTTTGAGCTTCTCCAGTAGAGCAGAAATAAGATGATCCTGCCAAGTTTTGCTCAAGATGAGATCCATGAGCAAAATATATGCGACTGTTTTAAGTCACTAAATTCAGGGCTGCTTAGTTACATAACAGTTGATAAGTGGAACACATATCTTAACTTGCAGGCGGGGACCTCTTTAATCCCATTTTTATGTATTGTAAACACTTTTCAAAATGCCTAGCCTTTCATGTTATCCTTCCCTGTTCCATATTGATAAAGACATTTTCTTACTTTTATGTTGCCTTGTTCATTTCAGTAGGATTATGGGTGAAGAGATCAAAACATGGCTTCAAATTGCCACCTTGAACAGAAATATAGTTAAGTTTCCACTTAACATACTGAGTTATTTCAATCAGATACCATCCTTTATTCACACCTCAGTCTCAATTAGTTTATCAGATTAACTGTTGTCTTTTAACTAAAAAATAAGCTTAATTACATGTGTTAGTTTGCTAGGGCTATCATAATAGTACTATAAACTGAGTGGCTTAAACAACAAAAATGGATTTTCTCACAGTTCTGAAGGCTAGAAGTCCAAGATCAAGTTGTCAGCAGCATTGGTTTCTTCTGATCCACTCTTCTTGGCTAATAGATGACCATTTTCCCCATATGTCTTCACATGGTCTTCCCTCTGTGTGTCAGTGTCCTAATCTTCTCTTCTTGTAAGGACACCAGTCATATTGGATTAGGGCCCACCCTAATGACCTAATTTAACTTAAATACTTCTTTAAAGACCATTGTCCAGATGTGGTCACATTCTGCGGTACAGGAGGGTTATGGTTTCAATAAGAATTACTTTTGAGGGGGACACAACTCATCCCATAACACATACTTCTCCTAAAGGAATGCTTCCAGATACTGTAAAGTACCTGCTACACAATAAAGATGCTAAACACATTAGTTCTTTCTTCCTTTTTTCAATTCCAGATTTCTTTGTCCTTGATAGTAGAAGGGAATGTATTTCTTTTACCAAAATCTTATTTTCCCTCTTTTCTTTTCTGAGAAATTATTTGCAAGAAATCATGGGAGGATGATCTATTTTCTATTTCCCTTTTTCAAAGACTCTACTTCATTAATCTAAGATGGAATTCCAACAATTTTCCTCCTCTATTCTGGAATATGGATATGGTGACAAGAATTTCAATAGCCACCCCCAGACCAGGAAATGACCTTGAGGCTAGAAGCCCCACAAAAGGCGGAGGACAGAAAATACAGAAGATACCCAGGGCATGAATGATAGTGTATGGATGCCTTTCAGCCTTGGACTACATCCCTTAGGACTTTATGTTGTGTAAGAGAGAGAGAGAGAGAGAGAGAGAGAGAGAGAGAGAGAGAGAGAGAGAGAGAGAGAGAGCCTCAATATTATTTATGCCACTGTTACTTTACCCAAACATAATTTCTAATTAACAAGAAACTTGAGTTCATTTGCCAAGTTTAAGGTACATGTTAATAAACTGGCTTAATGTGTTTAAAAACAAATTGACTTCTGATCCTTTAAAGCTTGCATCCAGTCTCTCATGATTGACTGCAGTGAGAGCACCACAGTGTGGGCACATGTGCAAGAACCTGTGTTCCAGAAAGCAGGAGGGGGAGGAGTGGACAAAAATAGAGTGAGCAAGCAGGCTGTTGCTATGAGATAAAATCATACCAGTAGGCAGGAGAGGGAGCTTGCACTGCCTAGCAGTTCATTGCAAGAATTTGGAAGTTATTCCTAAGTGAAATGGACAGCCATGATTGGAGTTGCATTTTTAAAATCCTGGTGTTGCTTACAGAAAGGATGATAGGCATGAAGGCAAGTGGACAGGTAGAGAGATTATTTAGGAGACTATTGACTTAGGCAAGGCAGGAGGTGACTTGGGCCAAGTTGGTGACAGTGGCAGAACAGAGGGAAGAAAGAGATTAAAGTTAAGGTGTGTTTTTGAAGTGGTACTCATAAGACTTGTTGATCGTTTGGATGTAGAAGTTGAGAAGTGAGAAGAACCAAGTAGGACAGGCAATGATCTTATTTAAATAAGTGGCTAGCTATATTTAAGGAGACCGGAAGGCAGAGGAGATCTGGGTATTTGGGGCAGAAGGAGATTGGATCAAGAGGTCTCCTTTTGACAGGTAGTGTTTGAGATATCGTGGCAGTTGGCTATATGAGTCCAGGCTTTAGGGAGAGTTTTGTAAGTCATGGGTGTAAGATGGCAACAGAAGCCATGGGATTGGATGAAATCACTGAAGGGAATAACTTTGGATGGACTAACTCCGGAGGAGCTCTCTTCTTCAAGAGATGAAGTAGGGAAGAAAGATTCAGCAAAGCAGCCCTGGAAGGCATGGCCACTGAAAGAGAAAAAATGGAATGTCCTGGAAACTAAGGGAAGAAACAAAGGGAATGACTCAGCATGCAAAATGCTGTTGAGCATTTAAGGACAGATCAGTGGAGTGTTCACTGGCCTTGACAGGAGGGAGGTCATCTTTGACATTTGACTCTTGACAGAAGGAGCTTCAATCAGTGCATAGGAGATAGAGGAGTGGAACATGTGCAGCTGATGACTACTGAGTTTCCCTGAAAAGGAAAGCAAAGCAGTAGAGTGGGAGCCAGACTGAGGTGTGGGGTCAAAAAAGGATGTGAACACTTGGGAGATGCCAGGAGAGAGAAAGAGAGAGGGAGAGAGGGAGAGAACGAGAGAGGGAGAGAGAGAGAGAGAAATGAATGAAATCTCCAATGAGTTAAACCAGACTGTTATGTTCAGATTACAGATTACAGTGGACTCTGGTAAGGAAAAAGATATTAGGGGTGTGTGTGTGTGTGTGTGTGTGTGTGTGTGTGTGTGTGTGTTGCTGGGGATCGAACCTAGGGCTTCATGCATGTTAAGGGAATGCTCTGCCACTGGGGTATAACCCAGCCCTGGGTCATTCTATTCTATTCTATATAATAATGTTGCAAAGATCAACATTTTATATCAACATTGTGTGTGTGTGTGTGTGTGTGTGTGTGTGTGTGTGTGTGTGTGTTGCAGTACTAGGTATAGAACCTGGGCCTCATGCTACATCCCCAATTTTTTTTATATTTTATTTTGAGACAGGGTCTCTCTAACTAGCACAGACTGACCTTGAACTGGCAATCCTCCTGTCTCAGCCTCCCAATTAACTGGGGTTACAGGTGTGTACTACCATGCCTGACTATATCAATGCTTTTTTACACTTCTAATATGTCCTTAGGAAAAAAGTTTGCCAGAATCAAGGACATCATGTCTTTTAATGTTCTTGATACATTTGTAATGCTACATCCAGAAATATATCAATTAACATGATCTCATTTTTATCTTGCATTTTTTGAATATTCAAAAACTTTTTTTAGTCACCGTAGTTTTTCTTTTTGTAAATGGTCTGCCATTATTCTTTTGAATATTTTAAAAATTAGAACACTGGTGATTTTTGAAATATGCGGGTGTAAGTTTGTATAGACTAATCATTGCTGCCTTTGCCATGTTTGCACATAACTATTTTCCCATTTTGTTTCTTATTTACGTTTTTCATGATGTTTGATGTTTTTATGATGTTTTTCTTTCAGTTTTTCCATTGTGGTTCCTTCTGTTGCTTTTATACTTAGGAAGTTATTGTTTTCTCCTAAGAAACAATGCTTGAAAGACAACTTTGAAAGGCTGAAAATGCTGTGACCAAGATTGCCCTGGACCTCTGTACCATGAGCTAATGGCTCATCAGTGAAGCAGTTCACCTAACCCCATTGCATTTCCAGCCCCAGGAAATGAAACATACCCAGAGAAGCTGCATCATATTTCACATATGCTAAACAGCAAATAACAAAACTCGAACAATCTAGAGCAAAACAATTTGCCATAGAAACTTTGACAAATGGAATTTTTGCAATATCAGAAGCTAAGCCAAGTAACAACCAACCCACATCACAAAGCTGAAAATGCTGCATCAAATTACTGGTTTTCCATGTATACTTATTTTCAGTTGTTTATCTGATGAAATATTCCTTTGTTTCCCCCAAAGAAACTGCTAGTCTCCCTCTCTCCCCCCTCCCCTTCAGGATGCAGCATAGGAAGTTATGATGGATTTACAATTATGACAGAAAAATTAGATGTTCTTGTCCTCTGCCCATAATGTATGTGGAAGAATAAAACATAAACCCAAGCTATGGGCTCTCACTTCCCCCATACTGTTGGGTAGTGAGTCTAGGAAGAATCACTAGCTTGATGCCGAGCGAACACCAGGTTCCTCGTGATATGGGTGACAGTAAAAGCCTCTTAGAAGGATTTCTGTATCACCTGCTATCTCCTCTCCTATTTCCTTGATACTTCCTTGTGTTGCGGTACCAGTCTTGGACCTGGGCAAGGTGGCCCTGTCCTGGACCCATGCTTCAGAGGATCTGCTCTTCGTTTCCTTGCTCTCCTCTGGGTTGGAGAATGCACAGGCCAAGGAATTATGACCATTTAAATTCAACTTCCCTTGAAGCTCATGCTCCAAGAAATTGGGGCCCCAGAATTCTCTGTTGCAAAGACTCTGAGTCCATTTCCAGAGCTTGCATGGGCATCTTCCCTTGGTCTAGCCTCTGGTGCTAAGGTACTTCCTCCCAGCTCTGGGTAGTAGACAAGGAGGCTGTTTGTAAGGGGTGTGGATAAAGCTAGGACTTGGAGGCTGGTGTATTCATGCATATGGACAGGGCTGCTCATGGTGTGGGGACTGAGTCAGGATTTGAAGAGAAAGGAAGCAGGTTGTGGTCCAGAGACTGGGGTAGGTGACCACTCCCCTTGCATTACTGCATTCTAGACTTCTGAGGAGGCCAAGAACTCTAAATTTACCAAACCTGGCCTTCCAGTTTGCAGTGCAGATACAGTTAAGGTAGAAGGATGTTACATAATTAACTCAACAGCCTGCTCCCTTGATATTCAATTGATTGTAAATGTTTAAATACACATGTGCACCACCATGAGGAAATATGGTATATGGATCTCCATTTGTCCTTTTGTTCTTAGCCCTCAAATGTGTGTATGTAGAGGGGTCTGTTATGTCTGTTGTCTGTTTCTGCATCTATGCACTGTTTCTGCTTCATATCTCTTTTCCTCCAGTCTTCTCCCCTCCTCTGAGCTGGAACCTCATGGGACTTGCTGAGGTCTTGTTCTGACCTTCAGAACTAGGCCTGACCTTCAGAATGAAGTCTGTTGCTGTTGCTCTCCTGCCCTTCCCTGCTTATCTCCCCTTCTTTCCAGTTTGAGAATTCTTTGCACAAAGATGCCTATTTCCAGAGGACAAACAAAAACCTCTAACACTGAAAAAAATTAATTAATAAATGTTCAAACTGGCAGAACGTGGTGGCTTATGCCTGTAATCCCAGTACTTGGCAGGCTGAGACAGAAGGCTCACAGATTCGAGGATAGCCTCAGCAGTGTCATGAGATTCTCAGCAACCTAGACAGCCCTGTTTCAAAACAAAAAATAAAAAGGGCTGGGGTGTAGCTCAGAGGTAGAATGCTCCTGGGTTCAATCCCCAATACCACAAAAATAAATAAAATAAACAAATGGAAACAAATAATCAAATGCTGTATACCACTTGGTCAGATTCAAGTGTGTTCCTCTTACATATGTGCTCTATCCAACCCATATCTACCTCCACATGCCCTTCCTTTCAAGCATACTTATTTAGCTGTGTGTGTGTGTGTGTGTGTGTGTGTGTGTGTGTGAGAGAGAGAGAGAGAGAGAGAGAGAGAGAGAGAGAGAAAGAGAGATTCTGGGGATTGAATACAGGAGCAGTCCACTGAGCTATATCCCCAGCCCATCCCTTTTTATTTTGAAATAGAGTCTCTATGAATTTTCCAGACTGGCCTCAAACTTGAGATCCTTCTGCCTCAGCTTCCCCAGTAGCTGAGATTACAGGTGTGCGCCACCATGCTCAGTCACACTTTGACTTTCTTAAGATCTCTTTCCAGAATGACTTTAATGATTTTACTAAATTTTAAAAACAGGAGGGATTTTAAAAACACCTCCTGGGTCCAACCCTCAGACTTTCTGAAGTAGGAATAGAATGACGTCCACTTGTCACCATTTCCCAGGAAATGCTGCTGTTGCTGGTCCAGACATACCCTGAGAACACTGCTGGAGGTCATGAGGGTGTGTTGGAATTTCCTTGTGAATCTGTGGCTAATGGGAAATCACTTTCTACGTGTGGTTCATGAGCACACTCTAACCAAGTTCAGAACATTGCCCAGAAGCAAGAAAAGTAACTTAGGACACTAGCTCCTGGTCCCACGGACAGGCGGACAGGCAGGCCGCTTAGTTCCCAATGGCAGGGGAGTTCTCCCACAGAGGCAACTTGAACCTCATCTTGGCAGAATATAAAACAGCCACGGCCATGCCTTTCCCTGCAAGCTCCTCTTTAATTGTAGAAATCTGGGTGGCCTTCGCACAGTTGTTTGGATAGCAAGGGGAAAGAGATAAGTTCTGTAACCTTGGAAGACCAATCTCTTTTTTTCCCAGCCTCCTGAGAAGCAGCGCCCAGAGGAACAGACACTGTGTGTGGGAAACCAGAGAGGGCCTCTGGAGGGTGGGCTGGGGAGGCCAAAGAGCGGTGGCTTTTCTAAAGGATAAATGGTTCTTGATCTTCCTAAAATCGCTTCCTGCAGTGTGAGGGTTCATTAGCTGAAATTCCCTAAATGACAACAGTCTAAATCTCCTTAGCTTAGACTCCAGACCATGATTCTTCCTACCAGGCTGCAATCACACAGGAAAACAATCTTGGCTCCAACTGCTGGAATACAGCAGCCAGTCTGGAAAAAATAATGGCTCTTAAATTGGACCTTTTGGGATTTTCATCTGATAGTGATAAAGAATTCTCTGTCAGCAACCAACCCATGGGCTTCAGGGCACTGACTCAAGCAGTGTGAGCACAGCCACCAGCTGGGGTGTCGGGGATCTCATCATTACTTGACTCATATTCTCTCTTGCAAATCCACAGGCCAATCCCTCCCTTCGTTTTCCAACCCCACCTTTTCCAAATGACTTTGGTTGTGGGTTGCTCTGAGTCTACCCTGGATCTGTCATGCTGTGAGAGCCTCCCCTGCAATGAGACAGTTTCAATTTCATAATAACAATAATAGCAATAATAGACGCTACTTGTTGAGCATGAATTCCACATTGGGATCCAAGCCAAACATTCTTCATACATGATCTCATATAATTCTCATAACAATCCTAGGAAATGGGGTTTATTATCCCCAATCCACAGGTGAGAGAACTGAGGCTCAAGAGTTAAATAGCTTTTCCAAGATCGCATAGCCAATGAGATGTAGAGCCTCGATGGACACCCAAGCATATGTCAAAGCTCAGGCTCTTCTATTTTGTACTTGATAAATATTTATTAATGGAAGACAGCCAGTGCATCTGAACATACATAAAGGAGAATTTCAGAGGCAGGTTCTAACCTTCTAAATTATTTAGAAACAGAAAACTCACTTAACTAATCACTCCATTTCCCAGGCAAGCCAGTTTACGGAATTGTTACAGTATAATCAATACTCAATCAATACTCAATTACTTGCATAATAGGAGATAGCATTAGGGGAAATGGAAACTATGAATAATCATTATAGCTGTGTTTGTGATGAGATTTTGCTGTCTAATGCATGGAAGTTTCGTGTAAAGAATATGCTAGCCTACTGAGGCTGATAGCAACTGGGAGCAAAAGTTCTCTCTTTTCCAGAAACATCTGTGGTTCCCATATTTCTTCAGCCAGTCCCACAATACATACTAGGTTGCATGACTTATGACTTATGCATTTCTTTCTAGAACACAGCTCTTATTCTTAATGTCACCTTGTTAGTTTCACACAGGGTGTGAAAGAGAAAGAAATATGTGTGCAGAGGCAAATGGGTAAGTGAGTGATGAGACAGGATGACCTAAATATGAAAATAGCATCTGTAAACAATGATCCCTTCCTGGGTATAGGAATGACCAGGAGGGATTCGACCTCCTTGGTATAGGGGAGCACGGTGAGAGGCAAGCTGCCTTCCATGCCAAGTTCAGAAGGCTAGGAGAAGCCTCTAGAATAGCCTATCCTGCCAGAGAGCTCCATATCTTGCAGTTTTCTAAAACCTTCTTAGATGTTTTTTTGGTAATAGTTTTGGGAACAATAATACTATGAACTTACCTTTATTCTTCCTTTGTTAAAATTCACTTTAGATATGTCTTTCAACTTTATAGAGATGACCTGCGAGAAATGTACTATAATAAGAAATTTCCCCTGGTTTTAGATTCAGAATATCTATGTTTGAAGCCCAGTTGAGAGAGACTTTCAGCTAGCATAATGGGAAAGTCCCACCCCAGTCTTAATATAAAATTGCTTTAAAATGTAATTAAAAATTTTGATTAAATTCAAAAGCAAGAAAGGGACCCTTCAGTGACCAGAGTTAAAGAGGGAGCCACAGTGGTGAGAGAGAGCAAAGGTCACATGGACCTAGCTGACACACAGAGCAGACTTGTGACACAAAGGAACAAGCTTTACAGCCAATCAAGGAGTCCAAGTCATCTGCCCTTGTGAGTCAGAGGCAGCCAGGACTGGGTTCTCAGGAAAAAGCCAAGAAACAAAAAGGTTCTCAAGAGTGGAGATAAGAAAATGTCCACCTTATCCCTAGAAAGGCACAGATGGGGCCAGGGGCTGAATTCTTGTGTTATATATGATGTGGAAGACTTATAGTATGGGAACCTAGAGAATAATCAAAAAAACTATCTTAGAGTGGCAAAGCCTATAGGGAATCATAAAGTCACTTCTAAATAATCTCCTCATTGGCTTCACTGCCCATTGGAAGAGCATCCCTTGGCAGTTTTGAACCTGGAGCCTCAAGGGGAAGGCTACAAGGTTTACTGGGATGTGTGGCATCTGTTTGTTTTCATTTCTAGCCTGAGGGGTCAGATCATTCCTCCCTGTCTTCCTCTTTCTATCCTCTGATCCATTTTTTTTTCTCCCCAAGAGAATGGCCACAGCCAACTAGTCATCCCCCTCCTTTTTTAATTTTTATTTTTGTACTAACCTTTTCCCCCCTCTCTGTTTTAAAAGTGTTAACACCTAGATTTAGATAGCCACCCTGGGTTCCCAGAGTAGATGTGGCCACAGAGAGGTATATTGTAGGATCAGGAAGCCCCGCTTCCTCTGGTGGTCATCATTTGAGACACTATGCTACAAATACTCCTGTCAGGGCTCTGCAGTCAGTATTTATTCCAGGATTCCAATAGTTTGCTTAAAATTATTTCTTTGGTTCTGCCCTTTACCATGAAGTCCTCATTATTTATTTCATATGGAAGTACTATGTCTCTTCTCCAAAAGTTTCACACATCTTTGTTTATTCATTGCAATTCTCTTCATGGAAGATTTTCTTATTAATTACCTATAATGGATGGTTTAAATGCCATAGAGATCTGTCATTTATTAAAGCAGATAAGGTTTTGTGTGTGTGTGTGTGTGTGTGTGTGTGTGTGTGTGTGTGTGTGTATGCACATATGTTGGGGTCAATTTATATCAATCTTTTTTTTTTTTAATAAAGAAATGATGGGGCTGGACTTCAGGGACTCCTTTGGCTCTTGCTCCAATGTTGCTAAAACATCCCAAGACCTACCTACAGTGGATGATAAAGACAACCTGTGTTTCAAAGGCAGTAGGTGCTCCACCTTCTTGTTTAGGGCAGGACAGAACTTTGATCTTCTCTGTAGTGTTACTCACTGTTTACTTCTTGTGAGTTTCTGTGTCTGTCTCTTTCCCTTTTCTCACCATCAACATAGCTTCTACTGGTTAGACGCTCCTTCAGAGTGAGACCGCAGCCACTGGGGGACTGGGGCAGGGACAGGGTGAGTTCAAAGCAAAATGCCAGAGTGGCTACGGGATGTTTTATCCAGGGAGTTTTTGGTTTCTGGGAAAAGAAATCCTTTCAAGGAAGCTCAAGGAAATAGGGAGTTTATTATAATGATACAAAGAGATCCCACAGAAACACCCCTAGAAGGACATCAAGGCCTCCTGGGAGCTGGGAAATCACTGGAAGAGTCCATCTTTTGTCCTTGACCCCATGTGCTCACTTTCTCATCCTTCCCTGCAGACTCTCTTCTTGACTCATCTATTTGTGGGTGGTTTCCATAGCTTGCCTGTAAACAGCTGCCCTGTTCCCTGGGTAAGCATTACCTTCCATTTTCCCTCTCAGAGGTAAGCAACCTAATCTCTGGGTCTCAATATCAAATCCCTGGAAGAGCAAATCTGATAGACCTTGTTTGAATCAAATGTCTCTCTCCCTTTGGTCTAAAACTGTGCCTGGGATCTCAGGATTAAGGACAGAAATGGGAAGATGAGAGTGGGAAGAGACATTTCTAAGGTGTGTATATATTGGAAAATTTCTTTAAAGAGATGAGGATAGGAAGAAAATTTTGAGTATTATTAGAAAGCTAGAAGGCCAATACAGTCCAGATCAGCCTTAAAAAGAACCAGAGTCATACCTCCATCCCAACCCAATGGGGACAGCTTTTCAATGAGCCCACAGGCCCAGCAGTCCACGTTTTAGGTAAATTTTTAACTTCCATGTTAAATGACTGGGAACAGACTAGAACAAAGTCCTTGGAATGACCCCATTATCAGCCTATTCTCAAACGATCACCACTTCAGGGGCCTTTGCCTTCAAAGAAAGCAGTTTATTCTTGTGCATAATTCACAGATCCTCTGGTTGGAATTGATTTGAATTGTACTTTCTTATTTAAGTTTGAGAAAACAGTTTGGAATTCTGAGAACACTCACTTCCCAAAGCATATTTCTTTTTTTCTTTTTCTTTTTATACTTTTATTGATGCATTATGGTCTCACATCATAGTGTGGTTCACAGTGATGGTGACGTACACCCACACAGCATTTGGTGGGCTTTCCCCTGGCTCTCTCCCCATTCCCCATACAGGATATTGAGATTGGCATTGGTATTCTCACATAGGTACATATGTCTATGGAAGTGATTCCTTCATTTCTGAAGATTTAACAACAACGTTCTTAGCTTATCAGGGACTGGTAACTCAAGAATAGAATTGAAAATCTTTTTCCTCATTGTAGGAAAGGAAGAGGAGGGCAAGGCTTGTGCCTTTTCCAAATGTTTTCTGGACTGCGGCCCCTTTTAGAGTCATACAGGGCAACTCTGTCTTGCCTTGTGTTCTCTTTCCAACCCATCCGAATCACTGCATGAGTCATGCTGATTGGTCCATTAAGCGACTGAACGAAGACTGTGAGGTAATCATAATATTAGTAGAAATGACAAGAAAGGCAGCAATCATGGCCATCTCAGTGACTACCTATCAGAACTCCCTAACACTGTATATCCATTACATTATTTAATACTCACTACAAAACTATGAAGGTGGCATTACTCCTGTCACATAGAGAAAACTCAGATGACTTGACTCTTTGTTTCTTTTATTCTGACAATAGAGGGGAACTAGGTTAATGTCTGTATAATAACCAACATCTAATCCAGTCAGGTCGGTTTGAGGGTCTGGAATATGCAAAATAGTTTAATGACCTATTTTTTATTTGTGTTAGTGTGTCTTTGCAATGTACCCCACTGATTATTTCTCATTATAACATTATATAAATTACATCTTTCTATATCTACACAAAGTAAAATGGCTTTCAATTCAGGGCTTGTTTTGGATTATATATGCTACTGACCAATTCAAAGCAATACAGAATGTTTATTTCATTCAAATACTGGTATGATAAATATCCCATGAAATTGGGACAAGGAAACAGGATCTATGGCTGGTTCTTTACAAAAGTCAATGTGTGAGTTCCAATAAATTACATAAAAACAATAACAGCGAGGCCATTTTTTTTTCCTCCCACACAATGAAAGATAGGCAGATCTTTTAAGACCAGCATTCCAAAGTGTTGAAGTCATTCTGCCATGGATTTAAATAAGGAAGCCAAGTTTCTCACTAGTAATACAAATATTATTTGATTGCCCACTCATAAAAACTTCATTATTGTTCACTGTGCTCTAGTAAATATTTTGCACCTTCATTAATATTATCCATGTTTGGGATATGAGGCTTTAATTAAGGGGATGACAGCACTTTTGTTGAGGTTCACACTCCCCCTATTTTTAAACTTGCAGAGTCTATTGTCCACATCAGATTTTACCAAAGTATATAACTCAATGTAATCTCTTGGACAGTAAAAAAAAAAAGTGTGTTGGGAACTTGAGAGTTTGGGAGTTTTATTGGTGTCACCAGGGACTTCCAATGGAATCTTAATCTTCTTGTCTTTTTTTTGTTGTCTATAACTTAGAAATAAGACTAATACTTGTTTTCTAAATAATGAACTAGATCTTCCGCTTCCTTCTCAGCACAGATTTTATGGTCATCTCACTGTTCAGGGGTCATTTATTTTCTTTATCATTAGAAAAGCAATGTCGTGTTACAAAAAGCATGGGAGTTTAGGGTTGGGGAGAACTGGCTTTAAATCTAGGGTCTCTCATTTAATAGCCTGTGCTTTTGATCAAAATATTTAACCTTTTGAGTTTCAATTTCCTTATCTACCAAATGGGGATAACAATCATCTTCCAGGAAAATAATGGGAATTAAAATAAGTATAATAGGAATTTAGGACATTTTTTGTTCTCTTATTGTATTATGTAGATGCTATAATCAATAATGTCTGATGGTTTGGAGAAAAAGTTCCTCCTGTTTCATGGAGATTTTTCAGGAACTTTTTCAAGAAAGATAACTGCTTTCTTGGTTTGTGCATGGCAAATGGAGTGCTGGTTTTTTATTTTTTCTTATATTTCTTTTGAGCACTCTTTTATTCATTTATCCACCAGATATATACTGATTGCCCATTAAGTTTTAGGAATAATTGAGAAACACTGACATGGGAGACAGGTGGAGGCAGGATCTCTCTTGATGCCATAATAACATTAGGGAATTTAGCTTTTTCTTTATTAACTAGGTATGAAAATAAATGTGGATTTTTAATTTTCAGGAAATAATGGCACAAATCTGGGCAGGTTACCTGGATTGGGAAGTACATTAGTTTTGATCAGTTATCAGTGTCCTTGGACTTCCTGCTTGGTGGAAGATTTTTGGTTCTAAGAGTCCGTTTGTGTGTGTGTGTGTGTGCGTGTGTGTGTGTGTGTGTGTGTGTGTGTGGTAGCTGGGTTTGAACCCAGGGGCATTCTACCTCTGAGCTATACCCCCAGATCTATTTTTTATTCTTCATTTTGAAACAGGGTCTTACTAAGTTGAGGACGACCTCACTAGGTTGCTGAGGCTGTCCGAAAACCTGTGATCCTCCTGTCTTGGGTACTGGGATTACAAACATGCATCACCACCACCCTGGCAAGAGTCAAATTTTTAAAAGTCATTGGAGCAAGCGTCAAGAAAGAGACTCTTTATTTTCATTGTAGTAGCTCCCAAAGTGAATCACCAAGTAGTAAGTTCATATATTTCCTAAGTCATCATTAGAATAAATATGATCCCTCAAGTGTATCTCCACATCATTTTATTTATTAATAAATATTTTAAAATGATGTTGAGCCTTTTGAAGATAACCCTATTGAAAATAATTAAAGTCTGTTTGGGGAGAATGGTTGAAATGGCCAAGAGGAGACAAAAGGAGACATACTGTGCACAGGTGTGACTTGTTCTTTACTGCAAATAGTTTTTCTAGTCCTTTCTAGTCCCAAGGGTTTATTCTAAGTGTTGGAGCATTCCTAGCACTCAGGAATAGTAAAACTATTTGTTATTCATTGCTGTCCCATCAAACTATCACTAGGAGGTAGTTTTCTCAGTTCTTTGTCCCAAAAGAAAGATTTCAGACATAGATAGGATAAGAATAACGGTTTATTTAGTGAAGTAAGTGGGTCCTAAGAAAGCAGGACATGTTGGAAAGGCGAGAGTATAGTGTATCCTAAAGAGTGGTGGGGCAGCCCATGCCACAAGTGGAGTGGAAGTAGTTGGGGTCTTCCACGTGGCAAGTTTTTATATTCAGTCTAGAAACCTACCTCTTCATGCATTATGCATTTGGGATAATTACTGCTACTTTTGTACCACAGCTTTGTGCACTTGCACTAAATTCTCATGTTGGAAAGTTTCCCATTGGTGTCTAAATGAAACCCAGAGGCTTAGTGCTGTGTGCATGCTCCAAATTAGATAGTCTTTTGGGCTGGTTACATTGGGTTTCTTTTAGATTTAAGAAGGTGGTGTCAACTAGGCATGGTAGTGTACATCTGCAATCTGAGTACTTGGGAGGCTGAGACAGGAAGATAACAGGTTCAAGGACAGCCTCAGCAAGTAGTGAGACTCTCATCAACCTAGGGAGACCTTGTTTCCAAATAAGAAATAAAATTGGGCTGGGGGTGTAGCTTGAAGGTAGAATGCCTCTGAGTTCAATCCCCAGTCAGTACCACACACACACACACACACACACACACACACACACACACACACACACACAAAGAGACAGAGAGAGAGAAGAAGATAGTGTCTGGCCATGAGGGAGGAGGTTTTTGGTGGAGTGGTTTGTAGTAATTTTTGTCACTCTCAGTAAAGTGAGCCCTATCCCCTTTTTGCTTGTATCTGCCAAAATAGCTGCTACCTAGCAAAATCAGGCCATTGGCAGTCATGGTTCCAGGCCAGAGGAAGAGCTCACAGTGCCTTTGCTTAAGCCTTTAGGAGTATTCTGTCCTCCCTTTCTCATTTGTATCCTGAAGAAACAGCTTCAAGACTCCTATCTTTAAAAGGAAAACTTCTTCCATAACTGGGAACATTTTTCTGAACAGTCAAGTCTCAGGACCTATTTGGCTGAGATGTGAAACAAAGCCATTCTCTCTGTGGGAACTAGTTCTGTTATCCCTCTCACCTTTTCAAGTCATTAGCTGTGACTAAGCAACTTGGAATGTTCTACCATTGACTCAGCTAGATTTCTCTGTTTTGTTGACTTTGCCTTTCATCTTAAACTTCATATTTGCATAATTTGAAAGCCTACTTCCTAAAAATGTGGACACTTGAGTTGGGTTTGAAAAACCTAGAAAAGGTGTTCTTCATTTGGGCAAGATACATCAGATCCTTTGTCAATATTCTTGACAGGTGTCTATAAGTGGGCATATTTCTGTACATTGATCACACACACACACACACACACACACACACACACACACACACACACGGTTCCTTGGGGTTGGGGGCCAATTATTCCAAAATCAGACATAGATTATACTAGAAATGACACAGAAAGCCTGGGAATGGGTCTATAACCTTTAAGGTTTTGATATCTTTCTTCAATTTCTGAGTATTGAAAGTTTCAAACTATTTAGTGTGGGACCAACTGGCTGGGGATAAGCAATGGTAAAAACTTTAAAACTGGTAAAACCTGGCAGGACTTAAGTCTTGGCCACTTGTTTAGGTACTTCCAATCATTGTTTTCTTGCTATGAAGCAGAATTGAGACAGAAACATTCTGGCCCACAAAGTCTGAAGCATTTACTCACAGGTCCTCAATAGAAAAAAGTTTGTTCAACCCTGGTCTGAAAGATTTCTATCATTCAAGCTCTAAAACTCTATAATTGATCCGTATCTTGAACTCATCTTTTTCTATAAGCCTATGCGTTTCCTGGTGTCTCATAAGCTGGATAATTTTTTATTTTCACCCCGAAGGCCAAGATGCATGTACCTGACAGTAAGAGAGACTTGAAGGCAAAAAAACACAAAAAAAACCCCAAATTCTCCAGGAAAAGGAAAATGAGATGGAGGTGACTGGAAGAGGGGGACTTGGAGGAGTTTGATGACATGACAGAGAGGTGTGCAGCACACACTGGGCTGGGTTACCAAACTCCCTCCTTCAGAATTCTTCAGAGGCAGAGTCTGAGTCCCATACATAATGAAATAGGTTGTGTAATGGGGAAGTTACCACTCAGCAATGTTAATGGAATGAGGCTAGACCAGCTGGTTGGCAGAGGGGGTTTCCCCTTTGGGAAATGCTGCTGTGATTCATAATGTGCGTTGACTACAAAGAAGTTCTGAGTGGTGAGAG
>PVLC010007420.1:0-63787 GCA_004027655.1 Graphiurus murinus | reverse complement strand
AAAAAAAAAAAAAGTACTAGTGATGCTTCAGTTCTGAGTTGCACTAAATCACTTGCTCTGTGAGCCTGGACCTAACATTTAACTAGTTTTACTTCTTATCCTTCTTTGAAAGACTATCAACATCTAAGAATTGCATATAGGATGAGCATACTTAATCTGAAAACCCGAAAAGTTCCAAGATACAAAACGTTTTGAGCACCAACATGACACCACAAATGGAAATTTCCCTATCTGACCTCTGGTGACAGGTCACAGACAAAATGAAGGTGCATCAGAAATACTGTTTAAAATTACCTTCAGGCTAGATGTATAAAGTATATATGAAACAAATTCCTTATTTAAATTTGAGTACTATTCCCAAGATATCTCATTATGGATATGTGACAATTCCAAAATGTAGCTTATCACTCACATTCTCTTAATAGTTCTTCATAACAGTTCATTTAATAAATGACACTGAGGCACAGAGAAGCAGGTGACTTGCTGCGATTTGATGTCTATAAGTTCTCTACTTTTTTCACATCATATTGTAGATGACCAAATTAGATAGCACATTGAAAGTAGTCTAACTACAGTTACAAAAATGTAGAGAACAAAGTTAAAAATAAAACAATTGTCTAAAAACTAACTTTCTTGATCCTCTACATTCATTAAAGGAGCAAACAGGTTGGGCCTACAGCTCAGTGGTAGTGTCTTTAGCATATGCAAGGTCTGGGTTCAATGCCTAATACCATCTTCTACAAAAGTGCAAGCATCTTCATGGTTTAATAACCCTATCACCTACAACTTCTAATCCTCACTTTTTTCAAAGTCATTCTTTCTGGTTCTTCCCTTCAAAGATCAAGTACCTTGCCAAAGTGCCACATTTAGAAAAGCACATGGGACTGGGTGTGGTGGCACAAGCTAGTAATCCCAGTACTTAGGAGGCTGAGACTGGAGGATCCAGGTTCGTGGCCAGCCTCAGAGGAATAAAAAATAGGACTAGGGGTGTAGCATGGAAGGAGAATGCCCCTGGGTTCAATCTCCAGTACCAAAAAAAAAAAAAAAAAAAAAAAAAGGCACATGGGTGCTAACACATTAATACAGGTTTTCCACCAGTTACTCAAATGAACCTCCCCACTTCCTATAAGATAGCTTTCATTTTTCCACTCCCACCAAATTAATGGAACCATTAAGTTGCTATCATTCTTAATATCCTGTACTATAGAACTGCAATCAATTTTACTCAATACATATCCTAGTTATTGTTACTTAAAAGTTTACTTCTGCACTGTTAGTATTTTCCTAGAGTTGTATTCTGTGGTTTAATATCTTAAAATGTTTTGTTAGCTAGGTGTGGTGGTGCACACCTGTAATCCCAGGACTTGGGAGGCTGAGACAGGAGGATTGCAGGTTAGAGGACAGCCTCAACAATTAGTGAGATTCTCATCAACCTAGTAAGACCCTGCTTCAAAATAAAAATAAAAAATAGGGCTGGGGGTGTAGCTCAGAGGTAGAATGCCCCCTGGGGTTCAATCTCTAATAACACACAAACACACACACAAAATATTTTGTTACTCCCAATCACTTGTGAGATTGGTGGGCAAAAAGACCAATTATCTCTCTCTCTCTTTTTTTTAGTACTGGGAATTGAACCCAGGGGCATTCTATCTCTGCGCTCCACCCCTAGTCCTATTTTTTACTCTTTATTTTCAAACAGGGTCTCACTAAGTTGCGGAGAGCCTCACTAAGTAGCTGAGGCTGACCCAGAACCCTGATCCTCCAGTCTCAGCCTCCTAAGTACTGGGATTACAAGTGTGTGCCACCATGCTAGGCTACCAGTTATCTTTTATATGCAGTGGATGTTCATTTGAAACTACTGGCCAACTAATTACACATTGCAGTTAGTTGATTTTCTATAATTTCAAAGTCTATTTAAAAATCATGTACATATAATTTTTAAAGTATTTAAAAAGAAGTACTTGATAATTTCTAATTACCAGTAAAAATAATAAACACATAAAAGAAACTGACTTTAAAATAAAATCATTAATTTATTGCACTATGACATTAACAACACAATCATTCTTAGTATATGAAGGTCCCAGGTCCTAATCCTGAATTGTAACTATAATCATCTTTGATAAAGACTATCCTTATAGGATAGGAAAAGGTATTAAAGGACATCTAGTTTATTTTTTTTATTTTTTTTGCGGCACTAGGGATTGAACCCAGGGGCATTCTACCTCCGAGCTACATCCCCAGCCCTATTTTGTATTCTTTATTTTGAAACCGAGTCTCACTAAGTTGCGGAGTGCCTCACTAGGTAGCTGAGGCTGGCCGTGAACCCGGATCCTCTGGTCTCAGCCTCCCGAATGCTGGGATTACAAGTGTGCGCCACCACGCCCGCTGGACATCTAGTTTAAATTGATCTCATCAGAAGGAATAGAGCTAATAACCTAATTTCTTTAACATTTTGTTAAATTACATATTAGCACCTGTAGTTTTTGGTCAAGTTAAAAGATTATTTCTGAGTCTAGCAAAACAGGCACCTGCTATCCTAACAATCAAGTTCAAGAGGAAAACAATATAATAGCTTTCAAAATTTCAGCTAGGTTAAAAAGAAAACCTAAACAAATTCTTGACAAGTATTTGTCGTACATATAAGAAAAGATGTAAATACCAGTAGCAAGGAAGAACACAGGGCATGAATATACCTCAGCAGATAACCATTCATTCTCAAATCTTTATTGATTACCATTTCTGCAGAGCTAAAATTTCCTTAAAAATTCTTACTATTCCGGTCCTCAGGTGGGTCTTACCACCATCTCATTAAGTACAAAATAGTATTCAGTGAGCCTTTCACAAAGATATTACAAAAGGCACTGAACTGTATTACAGAAAATAACCTCACACTTTCAGAAACTGATAATGCTCCAAATGGTAAAAAAAAAATTAATGTTCCTTCATCATCCTTAAGATGACCTTTCCACGCCCTCCCCCCCACTAATTTCCCCCATCAACGCTGCCAAGGCATTTATTCATTATATGAAGGGCTTCGTTTTACATTTACTGGTTACCTGTAGATTCCATGACACTGCACTACAAAGGTAAGACAAATATGCAAAAAAAAAAAAAAAAGCCTACGTTAGCACCATTCTTAATCATATTTGAATTGCCAACACCTGACATAGCAGTCAATATTTAGGCAACGGTTTGTATTTGGGGAGAAGGCAAGGGAAGCAGCAGGGAGTATGACACCAATTGGGCTTCTAGGTCTCACCGCCTTGGACCTCATTACATTATACCAGTACCGAATTACATCCCTGGTACAATTTTTCGGTTTAATGCTGCTCTCGGTTTACCTTTACCAGCACAGTTAAGGTTATTAACAATACGGTGCAAAGATAGTTCAAGTCGGAAAATTGGTTCTTAGGTACACGAACATTTCGCTATTGTCATAGGAGCATTTTAAACCTAAAACAGGAAGGGTCTTGCCGTCTCTATCCTGAGTATAAAAGCCTAGGAAATCGACCTTATCGACCCTCCAAAATGCAAATATGATCCCTTGACTAAGCTTTTTCACTTCTCGATACTCTCAGGATTTCCTTCCTGAATCCCACTTCCTACGCAGGTCTCTGGCTCTCAGCGTGTGGCACTCTTCAAACCCTCCGACCTTAATTAAGAAAAGGAGACATTCCCAGTCATTCTTGTGCTTTCCCCTGTGGGCTCCCTCTCTGGACCACTTCAGGCGCTCCCTTCTCCTCCTTCATCCACCCTTCCCGGCCTACCCCAGCCTTTAGTAGGCCTCAACCCTCACCCCCTCCGCCATTGTTATTTACATCGTCGTCTGGAGAGGCTGAACGCTTCACCCCGTGCGGGTGAGACTCCCTGGCAGCGCTCATCGTGGTGGAGATGCCGACGCGAAATGCCCACCACACTCGCGGTTCTCCTCAGCTCCGACACCAGCAGCCCTCAATCAGCCACCGGCCCCAGCAGCGCCACTCCAGAACGCAGAGCACCTCCGAGCCTTCTCCGCCACAGTC
This sequence comes from Graphiurus murinus, assembly GCA_004027655.1. Lineage (NCBI taxonomy): Eukaryota > Metazoa > Chordata > Mammalia > Rodentia > Gliridae > Graphiurus > Graphiurus murinus. The sequence continues at coordinate 59,762 of PVLC010007420.1, read as the reverse complement.
GTCACCGCGGCGGCCGCTCGCTACCGCGGAGCACCTTGGGAGTTGTAGTTTCGGGCTTCACGTCATACCGGCCCGGATGAGAGTCGGCTGGAAGACCAAAACTACAATTCCCAGGAGGCACAGCGGTGCGCTCGAGCTGCGTGGCGGGAGTGCCCGGCAAGGCCCCGCCTGCTTCTGCGTGTGGTGGGAGCTTCCTGCGGAGGGTTATGGTGGTGAGCCCTAGTCCAGCCCTTCGTGGCCGTAAAAAGAGGCTTAGAGTGGGTCTTCTCTTTTGGCTGTCGGACGCTGCTACGGTGTTGGCAGAAGCGTTCGTCGTCGTTAATCACTTAGGGTTAAATGTAATGTTCGAGACTAATTGAATACCCAGGACAAACACATTTAAAAAAATGGCTTCTTCTATTCCCGCCCTGATGTGTGTTCTCCATTGCCCATAGCGGATTTTTTTTAGACGATTCTGATGAGGATCTTGCCATTTTCTCATACCGAAGTGAGTTCAGTATGGTGTTGAGTGCTGGCACGGGTCCACCTGAGGGAATTCTGGAAGCTTTACCCAGGACTCTGGTGAGGTTAGGAGTGCTCCAGTCCGGCCTTGCTGTTGGTGTATAGGCAGCGTACTGTAGAGGGAGGCCCTTCACCAGGTGTCTGCCTCTGCCAAAAAGTCTTGTATCTTTTTGTTTGGTTCGAAATTTTATTTCTTGCCTAGACAAAAATGTGAACAAGACAAAACATTGGTTAATTTTTAAAATCTAACATGCAGAGCCTATATTTAGATAAAAAATATTCTTTACTGATTAACAGTATTATTTTTAAAAATCTTCAAAAATATGGCATAAAGGTTCAAATCCTAGGACACTTATTTACAATGCCAAGATTATTATGTATCATGGAATTCTTTTTTTAAACAATTGTCTTATTGGGCCGGTGGCGCACGCTTGTAATCCCAGCATTTGGGAGGCTGAGACCGGAGGATCCGGGTTCCAGGCCAGCCTCAGCTACCTAGTGAGACCCTCCGCAACTTAGTGAGACCCTGTTTTAAAATAAAGAATAAAAAATAGGGCTGGGGGTATAGCTCCGAGGTAGAATGCCCCTGAGTTCAATCCCCAGTACCGCAAAAATAAAAAAAGTCTTATTGGGGTGAAAATCACAAAACCAAAAATTAACCCTGTTCAAGTATACAATCCAGTGGTATTTAGTACATTCACTACCTTCTGCAACTCTCACCTCTGTCTAGCTCCAAGACATTTCATCATTCCAAAAGGAACCCAGTAACCATTTGCAATTCATCCCTAGCCTCACTACCCCAGCTTGGCAATCATTAGCCTACTCCCAAAACCCTAAAGGTATCTAAAGATATTGTTCTGATACTGGAAACTAACTCCATCAATATTAAGGTGTCTGAAATTTTAACGATGCCTGAACCTAACGTTTTGCCAGGATCTTTGTCCTTACTTATTCTGAAGTTTTCTAGCCTTGATCGAAGACTTAATTTTTTTCTTAAAGCAAAAATCAGTAAGTGATATGACAGTACATATTCAGCATGAATTTCTGTTCTGAGAACAGTTTGTAAAATAAAACTTATGAACTGAGCAGTTACTTTAGTTTGCCTTTGTAGAAATGATACTACTTTCCTAGACTTCAGATGATCACCGAACCATTCACAGAACTGCCCCGCGGAAGAGTTATTTAATGTATGCATTCACAGACCCAAATTCTATTTATTTTGGAAGTAGAGGAGTAGCATAAAATAAGTAGAATAATAATAAAAGATCTCAGGCCATGTTTTACAAGTATAACCAAGCAAAGAACACTTTAGTTGATTATTTCTGTGGTAAGAATAAACTGTCAATAAAAAAAAATAAACCCATAAGGAGAAAAAGCATTTTTTGGAAGTGGTTGCTTGATCAGTGCTAGGATTTAAATATTTTGCTCACTAACTCCATGAGTCCACTAAAGTTCTATAAATGTAATTACAGTAATATTACATTTACATTATAGAGTTTTGTAGGATGGCTTACAGTTTACCTCGAACCGGTTTGATAAACTGCAATATATATAATTTAGAATTCTTAGCTATATTACCAATAAACTGAGACAACTGAATAGCTACTTTAGACTGCTAAGAGAATCCTAAAATTAAAAAAGAGCTCAATAATTCATAGTTACTAAATAATTCTAACTTTACTGGTTGGTGAAAGTCCAGAAAAATTTAACAAGCTAGCAAAATGTCTTTTATTTCTTCACCAGAATTGTTGGCACCTGGATGGCTAATTCTTCAAATTACAATAAAACAGGACCACAAAACAAACAGCAACATAAGAAATAATAAAGACTGGATCATTTGATCAGATTTTACTATTTTGTATTCGGAAGGCTATAGGTAAGGATGAAATTATACAGTGTAATGGAATATATGGCACAGAAACTCAACAGTGCTCTTCTTTGTTTTATAAAAATAAGGACAAGATACTCTGTCACAAGTTGAACTATGAAATATCTTTTCTCAAGATGGGACTAGTCCATCTTCAATTTTTCTTCCTGTAGCTTCTAGCACAGTGCCTGCCACAGAGTAAAAATATCTACAGTTTGTACTACCTCAAATATTCTGTGGTAAACTTTGATTATATACACTTTTTTGGGGGGGCGGATACTAGGAGTTAAACCTAGGGGCATTCTACCTCCAAGCTACATCCCCAGCCCTTTTTATTTTGAAACAAGAGTCTTACTAAGTTGCTGAAGCTGGCCTTGAACCTGAAATCCTGATCCTTCTGTCTCAGCCTCTCAAGTACTGGGATTACAGGTGTGCCTGGCTATATTAAATAAAGAAAATTTAGCTGGGTCTGATGGCCCACACCTGTAATCTTAGTACTTAGGAGTCTGAAACAGGAGGATCACAGGTTGAGGTCAGCCTCAGCAATTTAGTAAGTCTCTGTTTCAAAATAAAAAAAATACAAAAAGGGCTATTGGTGTAGCTCAGAGATAGAATGCCCCTGTGTTCAATCCCTAGCATCACAAACAAACAAACAAACAAACAAAACCCCCCAAAACTTTACTAGACATTTCTTTCTAGAGGGTGTGTAAGAAAAAGACACATTTTTGACCATCAAGGAATTTAAAATTTAACTGTAACAGTTTAATTCAGTTTACCAGTTATCAAAATATATCAAGGAAATTTGTCAAATATTTAGAAATGGACAAAAGTAGTTGCTGGGTTGCCTTTCAGGGGAATGCTGAATGTTTAGGTATCCTCCAGGCATTATTTGATTCTAAATGAGAGTAACTTTTTCTTTTTTAAACATATCTATTTTCTCACTTACATTTCTTTAGGGTGAAAACATTAAAAATCTTTTCTTTTAACATTATAGATAATGTTATCACTATCTGTAGTTACCCTAGTATGCAATAACACACCAGAATTTACTCTGTGTGTGTGTGGTGTGTGTGTGTGTGTGTGTGTGTGTGTGTGTGTGTGTGTGTGTGTGTGTATGGTACTGGGAATTGAACCCAGGGGCATTCTACCTCTGAGCTACATCTCTAATCCTTTTTATTATAACATTTTGAAATAGGGCTGGGTGTGGTGGTACATGCCTATAATCCCAGTATTTGGGAGGCTGAGACTGGAGGACTACAGGTTCAAAGCCATCTTCAGCAATTTAGTGAAATCCTGTTTCCAAATAAAAATAAAATAGGGCTGGGAATGTAGCTTAGAGATAGAATGTCTCTGGTTTCAATCACCAGCACCACAAAAAAAAAAAAAAAAAGAAGAAAGAAAATTAAAATAGGGTCTCATTAAGTTACTACATGCTGACTTGCTGACTTTGAGCCTGCAAGCCTGTTTCAGCCTCCCAAATCCTGAGATTACAGGTGTGCACCACTGTGCCCAGCTCAAATTTATTACTCTCATCTAACTTTAATATACCACTTGGTAAACCTCTCCCTCCTTCCTCCTCCCCTTATTCTTCCCTAGCCTTTGGTAATCACCATTCTACTTTCAACTTCTGTGATATTAATCTTTTAATATTCCACATTTCAGTGAAATCATGCAGTACTTATCTTTCTGTGCCTGGCTTATTTTATTTAATAAAACAATCTCCAGTTCCATCTATGTTGGTGCAAATGACAGAATTTCATTCCTTTTTATGGCTGAATAGTCTTCCAGTGTGTATATATACCGCATTACCCATTCATCTATTGATGGACATTTAGGCTGTTTCCATTTCTTGGCTATTATGAATAGCACTACAATAAGCATGGTAGTTCAGATGTCTCTTTGACGTACTGATTTTATTTTCTTTGGATATATACAGACAGATGACTGCTGGATCACGTTAATTCTATTTTTGTTTTGTAGTACTGGGGATTGAACACAGGGGCAATCTACTTCTGAGTTGCACCCCCAGCCCTATTTTATTTTATTTGGAAAGAGTCCCCCAGCCCTATTTTATTTGGAAACAGGGTGTCGCTAAATTCTTGAGGCCGACTGCAAACCTGTTATCCTCCTGTCTCAGCCTCTGGTTTTTTTTTTTTAAGAACCTCCATCCCTTTTCTCTACAAACATCAAACATGCTTTTTGTCTACATCTATAAGCACTTGTTATCTTTTGTCTTTTTGATAGTATCTCTTCTTACTAGAGTGAGATGATAACTTTTTTTTTTTTTTTTGCAGTACTAGGGATTGAACTTGGGCATTCTACCTCTGAGCTATACCCCCCAGCTCTATTTTATTCTTTATTTTGAAACAGGGTCTCACTGAGTTGTGGAGGGCCTCACTAAGTAGCTGAGGCTGGCCAGGAACCCGCACGCCTGACTTACTCATTGTGTTTTTGATTTGTATTTCCCTAGTGATTAGTAATGTTGAGCATATTTCTATTGTTGACCTATATGTCTTCTTTTTGTTTGTTTGTTTATTTATTTTGTGGTGCTGAGTACTGAACTCATGACTTTGCACATGTTAGGCATGTACTCTACCACTAGCTACATCTCCAGCCCACTGTATGTCTTCTTTTGAGAAATTCTCTTAGGGTCTATTGCCTGTTTTAAAATCAGGTTATTTGTTTTTATGTTATTGAGTTTTTGAAGTTCCTTATGTATACTGGGTATGAACTCCTTGTCATATGTAGAGTTGGCAAATATTTTTCCCATTCTTTTATACTTTTAATCATCTTTGATTTACTAGGCTATGGTACAATTCTAGAGATAAAAGTTAAATTTTAGGAAACTAAAAAATCATGAAGATGGTTTTTGCCCATAACCACATGCATGATTCTTATTCTTGACAATACAAATGGATTTTGTCCAGTAGAGAATATAAATCTCTGTAAGTCAAATCCTATAATGAATATAAACTTCTTATGGGTCTCCTCATAATAAAGTTTTTTCTTTGTTTTTTGGTTTTGGTGTATTTATTTTTATTATTTATTCTTCTGGTACTGGGGATTGAACTCAGGAAATTCCAGCTCTGTTTATTTTTTATTTTGAGACAGTATCTTGCTAAGATGCCCAGGCTGGCCTTGAACTTGGGATGCTTTTGCCTCAGTCTCCTGAGTAGCTGGTATTAAGGGCATGCACCACTGCTCCTAGCTAAATAAGTTAAATAAAATCTTAGACACTTAACATTTTAACTCATATTCTTTTTATGTTTATATGAGAGTCATGATTTTCAAATTTGGAAATTATACTTTAAAATCATCTACTTATGTAATACAGATTAAAGTAATTAAATATAGTACATGGATTTTAAAGGTGTCTATATGATGTGCTAAAATAATAAACATTTATTTTAAAATTAATATTTTCTGTTGTTACAATGCATATACTTTGAAGGTGAATTGAAATATATTCATAAGCAAGAAAAATTATTTATTAATTTTATTTTATTTTATTTTTTTTTTGTGGTACTGTGGATTGAACCCAGAGGCATTATATCTTCAAGCTGTACCCTCAGCCTGATTTTCTTATTTGGAAATTGTCTTGTTAGGTTGATGAGCATCTCACTCCTTGCTGAGGCTGTCCTTGAACCTGCAATCCTCCTGTCTCAGCCTCACGAGCACTGGGATTACAGGTGTGTGCCACCATGCCAGGCCTGAAAAATTTTTTTTTTTTTTCAGTACTGGAGATTGAACCCAGGGGCATTCTACCTCCAAACTACACTCCCAGTCCTAGTTTTTATTCTTTTTTTTTTTTTTTTTTTGCGGTACTGGGGATTGAACTCAGGGGCATTCTACCTCCGAGCTACACCCCCAGCCATATTTTTTATTCTTTATTTTGAAACCGAGTCTCACTAAGTTGCGGAGTGCCTCACTGGGTAGCTGAGGCTGGCCGCGAACCCGGATCCTCCGATCTCAGCCTCCCGAATGCTGGGATTACAAGCGTGCGCCACCACGCCCGGCTATTCTTTATTTTGAAACAGGGTCTCACTAAGTTGCAGAGGGCCTCACTAAGTAGCTGAGGCTGGCCAAGAACCTGGATCCTCCTGTCTCAGCCTCCCAAGTACTGGAATTACAAGCATGCGCCACCACACCTGGCTTAGGAAAAAATTTAAAATAAAAACATTTATAGTCTCACCAACCTGAAATAATAATTACTGTTAAAACCTTGGAATAGAGCTGGGCGTGGTGGCACATGCTTGTAATCCCAGTACTTGGGAGGCCGAGACTGGAGGATCGCAGGTTCTTGGCCAGCCTCAGCTACTTAGTGAGGTCCTCTGCAACTTAGTGAGACCCTGTTTCAAAATAAAGAATAAAAAATAGGACTGAGGGTGTAGCTCGGAGGTAGAATGCCCCTGGGCTCAATCCCCAGTACCGCAAACAAACAAACAAAACCTTGGAATACAGTGCTTCAGACTTGATTTTTTGTATATATGTGTAATTTTTTTCTAAACTAGGATAACACTGTGTATATTAATTTAAGCCTACTTTTTTTAAAATTTAAGAATATATAGATAAGCATATTTTTGACAGTTTTTTTTTTTTTTTTTGCGGTACTGGGGATGGAACTCAGGGGCATTTTACCCCTGAGCTATACCTCCAGCCCTATTTTTTATTCTTTATTTTGAAACAGGGTCTCCTTAAGTTGCGGAGGGCCTCACTAGGTAGCTGAGGCTGGCCGAGAACCCAGATCCTCTGGTCTCAGCCTCCCAAATGCTGGGATTACAAGAATGTGCTACCACGCCTGGCTGACACATAGTTTTTGAAGATTATATTTCATCATTTCTAAGAAGAGGGGGCCAGTAAGGTTTAGCTGTTATAACTTCTCAGGGGACATGTCACTATCATCAAAATGAAAGCATGTTAAATAGACATGTTAATACACCAAATATAGAAGAATTAGAGAAAATATTTTAATTCTCTGAATTGGAAGAGGTAGCCACTCTGTATGGTAGCTGTACAAGTCTCATGATGAATGAAATCTTTTGTTGTTTGTTTTGTTTTTAAAAGAAGCTGGTATAGGGGGGCAGTATTTGAGGGTAGGGAAAAACTCAAAACTACAAAGGAAATGAAGCCTGAAAACTCAGTGTAGGAAAGCAGTCCTATCCTGGGTGTTAACATTTAAAAAGCCCTTTCAAGGACTAAAGAAATAAAGGCTACAAATGTCTGGAGCTTGAAATGGCTTTTATACTTTTGAACCTGTTATAAAAGCTTTCCTTAGAACTCTCCTTCCTCTTCCTCCTCCTCCAAAACAAAACAGTTGAAAAAAAAAAAAAGAAATTAAAGTGGAAAAGACCAGACAAAGAAGATGTACCATAGCTTATTTTAAATTTCTGAGCCACAAGAAATCCTTTTAAAAAATGGAATAGGAAGAGTTAACATATTTTAAAATATTTTAAAAGTCTGAAGGCAACAAGGAGAATGAGTAGCTATATTTTTGAATCTTATGAAATGCTAGTAGTTCAAATGTAGGTACATTTCCAGCAGGAATCAACACCTCTTGTTTCTCCTGTTCCTAAACTTGTTTATAAACAAGCTGCAAAAAGAAAAAAAAAACTATTTTGTTTTTAATACAGTATTTGTTTGAATACAAATGTTCTCTCACCATAGACTTTGAACAGTTCCTTATGCCTATTAGAATGAAATAATCTCTAATACAAAGCATTTGAAGAGAATTTACATGGGCACTGATCAAGCTCAATAATGCCTATTTTCTTTTTTTTTGTTTCTAAATGTAAATTTTTTCCTTTTATTTTATTTTATTTTTTTCAGCACATTTTTTTATACATTTCTTGAGTACAACAGGGTTACATAGACATTTATGACATATCAATCATTGTCAGATCACAAATAGCACCACTTCATTTTACATGTATAGCCCACATTCTTAACATAGCCTGGTAAAGCAAACTTTCTAGAGTCATAAAGCTGTAATCTTTTAGGGTCATATATTTACTTTCTAAGAAGTAGGAGGGTCTTTCATCTAAGCATCCTAGGAGCAATCTCCAGACTTCGAGATGCCAGTGTAGCCATGGCAGAAGAGTCAGTATAATTACTCATATATGCAGATAGCAACTGCCAGGGGGGAAAAGGCCCAGCTGGGCTCCCACAACTCCCCCATTTTTATTTTAAAATGCATGAAGGACTGTTCCTATCTTAGGTCATTTCCTACCAAGTGCTTAATCTTACCCGTCATGGGGTCTCGATGAGTCATTCAACAAGCCCTGTCTTAGGTTGATATAGCCCTGAGAAAATCGAACCCGTCATTGACTACCAGGCCCTGTGAGAGGCAGTGCTTGCATTTTTATTCCATGTAAATCTGCTCATATAGGCATTGATCACAAGGCATACAACAAGTGGTAGAATGCATAAGCCTAGAATGACTATTGCTGCTAGTCACTCCTCCCAGCAAGGAGGTAAACGAGGGCCAGGTAGGCACCAAGGATTGAAGCCGATCTACAAATGTCTTAGCTGTTTCTGCCACTTTAATAGAAATGGGCTCCCCATTATGTAGATCAAAAATCTCCTGGTATAACTTTAACAAATCTTTTTTTTTTTTTCATCTTTCCCTTATTTGGTGGATTGTAATCACACATCTTTGTTAGGTACAAGCTAGTATAGGCAAAGACATCCATGCACACATTTCTCATTTAACCCTTCCCCAATTCCCGCCCCACTCCCTTCTCCTCCCTCCTTCTCAAGGTCAGTTTAGTGATTGATTTAGATGTGTTCATGAAAGTACATCATGTTCATTAGTGTCCTCCCTCCCCCCATCACCTTCCGTTAAGTCAAATTCTTTGTTCACCTAAGGATTCTCCTTCTTCATCTGGAGTCCCTCTTATGTCCCATTTTCTCCCTAGCTTCCACATATTAGGGAAAGCATTCGATTTTTAACTTTTTGTGACTGACTAGTCTCACTTACCATAATGTTTTCCAGTTCCATCCATTTCCTTGCAAATAACATGATTTTCTTCTTCTTTATGGCTGAGTAAAATTCCATTGTGTACATATACCATAGTTTTGTAATCCATTCATCTGTAGATGGACATCTTAGCTGGTTCCATAGTTTGAATAATGCCTATTTTCGAAAATGTCACAGTACTATTCTTTGCTAACTAGAACTTTGAAATTTCTCACCGCTTAGCATTTTATACAGGGGGAAGCAATTGATTTCAGGGGTATTAGGAATATCAGGGACATTCTAGATCTGAGCTATACCCTCAAGGTCTTTTTATTTTGAAACAGGGTCTTATTACGTTGCTAAAAGGTCTCCCTAAGTTGCTGGAGCTGATCTCAAAACTGCAATCCTTCTGTCTCAGCCTCCCAAGTACTGGGAATATAGGCATGCTCCACCATGTTTGGCTGAAAAGCAGCTGATTTAATTTAATTTTTGTTACCTCAGAGATCTGAGTGATTAGAAAGAAAATAAAACTTTAAAATCATTAAACTATTTTTTCATCTTTTTTACTTGGCAAAGTAATGTTTTAATAACAAAGTCTTTAGATATTACAGTGTTCTTGAATATATAGTATTTTCTGCTTTCAGCAGAGAGAAAATTAATGTTTATTTTGTATTCCAACAATATTTCAGTCCCTCTTCCCCATTCTCATTGAAAGTATATGTCTTCATTTAAGGACCTTTCTTCCTATAAACAATATACAACACACCATCCATAAGCTATTTCTTTTTTTTTTTTTTTTTTTTTTGCGATACTGGGAATTGAACTCAGGGGCATTCTACCTCCAAGCTACACCCCCAGCCCTATTTTTTATTCTTTATTTTGAAACCAGGTCTTACTAAGTTGCGGAGTGCCTCACTAGGTAGCTGAGGCTGGCCATGAACCCAGATCCTCCGGTCTCAGCCTCCCAAATGCTGGGATTACAAGCGTGCGCCACCACGCCCGGCTCATAAGCTATTTCTTTGGGGGAAAATAAAACACCACAAACTAACTTAACTATAAAAATATTATGTATTACTGTGGGACAGTGCTGTCTTGTGTAAATATAAAGTGAATCACAGTAGTGAGTCACATATATAATTTGAATTTTTTTATAGCCACACTGAAAAAATGAAAAGAAACAGGTGAAATGAAGCTAATGCTTCCAAAATAATATTTCAACATATAATCATTGTAAAAATTATTTTAAAATCTGTTTTTTTTTTGGTACTGGGGAATTGAAACCCCCAGCCCTTTTTTTTTGAAACAGTGTCTTGCTAAGTTGCTGAGGTAGACCTCAAATCTGTGATCTTCCTGTCTCAGTCTCTGAAGTACTGTTATTACAGGTGTGCACTACTCTGCCTGGTTTGGTATACATCTTATAATATGCCACATCTCAGAACTAGTCATATTTCCAGTGCCCAAAAGCAACAGGTGGCCATTGGCTACCATATTGGGATGCGTAGGTTTGTATTTTTTATGATAGAATGGAAGAGTGCTCTGTGCTATACAGGGTAGACATGAGCTACTGCTAAGCATATGTTAGCAGCATTTCATTGTAATGTACTCTAATATTGGGTTGCTCATCTATACTTGACATAGGACTTTGAGTTTCTAATATGAGCAAGACAGGATTCTGAACTTTACTACTAAAATTTATTTTTTGAAAAATTTCCAACAGTTCTATCTTGCCATATTCTAAATGACAACTTTGAAGTAAGAGCCTTGAAATCTACTGAAGTCCAGTTCCAGTATATTCTGAAGTAATTTGCATATTAGAATAAGCATCAGCAAGAAACACATCTAGTGGACAAAAAAGACCCAGTGAAAGTTAGGAGAACATGAAGAACAACTGGTAGGTAAAAAACAAGGGTATATGTAATAAGAATTATTTTAGGAGTGAAAATGAATGGGCATGACAAAAAAAACTTTGAAATTTAGTTTTAATTTTAGGGAAGTTGAAAATCAGTTAAACAAAAGTTCCACAGAAGCATATTTTTTTTCTCATAAAATAATGCTGTGTAATTACTTTTCTTTTTCTTTTTAAATTATTATTATTGGTGCATTGTAATCATACATCTTTGTTAGGTACAAGCTGGTAAAGGCATACATGCACACATCTCTCATTTAACCCTTCCCCAATTTCTGCTTCATTCCCTCTCCCTCCCTCCTTTTCAAGTTCAGTTTAGTGATTGACTTTGATATGTTTGTGAAAATACATCATGTGCATTAGGGTATTTCCTGCCCACCCCCCATCACCTTCAGTTAAGTCACCTTCTTTGCTTATCTAAGGTTTCTCCTTCTTGTTTAGAGTCCCTCTTATAATCCACTTTCTCCCTAGTCTCCGCATATTAGGGAGAGCATACGATTTTTTACTTTTTGTGACTAATATCACTTAACATAATGTTTTCCAGTTCTATTCATTTTCCTGAAAATGACATGATATCGTTCTTTTTATTTTTGAGTAAAATTCCATTGTGTACATATCCCATAGTTTTGTGATCCATTCATCTGTTAATGGACACCTTGGCTGGTTCCATAATTTGGTAATTGTGAATTGTGCGGCCATAAACATAGATACACATGCATCGGTCTGATAGTTTGGTTTTCATTCTTTTGGGTAATACTGAGAAGTGGTATTGCTGGATCATATGGTAGGTTCATTCCCATTTGTCTGAGGATCCTCCATACTGTTTTCCAAAGTGGTTGCACTAACCTGCAATCCCACCAACAATATATTAGGGTTTCCACTTCTCCACACCCTCGCCAGCATTTGTTGTTGTTTACGTTTTTGATGGTTGCCAATCTAGTTGGTGTTAGGTGAAATCTCAGGGTAGTTTTGATTTGCATCTCTCTGATTGCTAATGATGTTGAACATTTTGTCATACATTTATTGACCATTTGTATTTCTTCTTTTGTGAAGTGTCTATTTAGATCATTTGCCCATTTTTTGATTGGGTTTTTTTTTTAGCTGTGAGTTTCTTGAATTCTCTGTATATTCTAGGTATTAGTCCTCTATTGGAGGAGTAGCTGGAAAAAATGTTCTCTGATTCTGTGGGCTCTCTGTTGAGGTTCTTGATAGTTTCCTGTGCTACAAAGAAGCTCTTCAGTTTAATGCAATCCCATGTATTGATCTTCCTTTGAGTTGCTTGTGCCTTTGGGGTCTTGTTGAGAAAGTTTTTACCTGTATGTGTTGAAGTGATGAACCTATCCCTCTTCAAGTAACTGCAAGGTCTCTGGCCTGACTTCTAGGTCTTTGATCCATCTTGAATTGACTCGTGTAGAGTGAGAAAGTGGGGTTTATTTTCATTTTTCTGCATATAGTTAACCAGTTTTGTCAACACCATTTGTTGAAGAGGTTATCTTTTTTCCAGTGTATGTTTTTGGCTCCTTTGTCAAAAATCAATTGACTGTAAGTGTGTGGGTTTGTTTCTGAATCTTTGATTCTGCTCTATTGGTCTATGTGTCTGTTTTTGTGCCACTACCATGCTGTTTTTATTACTGTGGCTTTGTAGTTTGAAGTCAGGTATTGTGATGCCTCCTACATGGTTCTTGTTGCTAAGAACTACTTTGACTATTCTGGGCTTTTTATTGTTGCAAATGAATTTAAGGACTGATTTTTCTATGTCTGTGAGGAGTGACCTTGATAATTTAATGGGTATCACATTGAATCTGTAGATCATTTTTGGGAGTATGGCAATTTTGATGATATTTATTCTGCCTATCCAAGAGCATAGAAGATCTTTTCATCTTCTAAGGTCTTCTTTGATTTCTTTTTTCGACTTTTTATAGTTTTCTTTATAGAGATCTTTTACCTCCTTGGTTAGGTTTATCCCTAAGTATTTTATTTTGGGGGGCACTGTTGTGAGTGGAATTGTTTTCTAGATTTCTTTTTCAGCAGTTTATGGTTGGCATACAGGAAAGCTTCTGATTGTTTAAGATTGATTTTGTATCCACTTTGCTGAATTTGTTGACCAGTTCTATAAGCTTTTTGGTTGACTTTGTTGGGTCTTCTAAGTATAGTATCATGTCATCTGCAAAAAGGGATAGTTTTATTTTTTCTTTTCCTATTTTTACACCTTCGATTCCCTTCTTTTGCCTTATTGCTCTGGCTAGAGTCTCAAGTACTATATTGAACAGAAGTGGTGATAATGGGCATCCTTGTCTTGTTCCTGTTTTTAGTGGGAACTCTTACAGTTTTCCCCATTTAATATGATGTTGGCTGTAGGCCTATTGTATATTACCTTTATGATGTTGAGGTATGTTTCTTCTATTCTGATTCTCTGCAGTGCTTTTAGCATGAATGGGTGTTGGATTTTACGAAATGCTTTTTCAGTGTCTATTGAAATGGTTATGTGATTTTTGTCTTTGATTCTGTTTATGTGGAGAATTATATGGATTGTTTTCTGTATGTTGAACCAGCCTTGCATCCCTGGGAGGAACCCGACTTGGTCATGGTGTATGATCAATGGGCATGACAAAAAGAATTTTGAAATTTTAATTTTAGGGAAGTTGAAAATCAGTTAAAAAAAGTTTCATAGAAGCATATTTTTTCTCATAAAATAATGCTGTATGATTACTTTTCTTGTTTACTAAGACAACTTACATATACCTATCTGAACTATAACATAGCCAAAATATTTTTAGTAAGAAATTCTAGCCAGACATGGTGACCCATGCTTGTAATCCCAGTACTTGGGAGGTTGAGACAGGAGGATCGCAGGTTCATAGCCAGTCTCAGCTATTTAGTGAGGCTCTCCACAACTTAGTGAAACTCTGTTTCAAAATAAAGAATAAAAAATAGGGCTGAGGGTGTAGCTTGGAGGTAGAATGCCCCTGGCTTCAATCCTAGTACTGGAAAAAAATCTATTTCAATGCTAAAAGTAAAATAACTTATATTTCATCATTTTTAATACTTTTTTGGTACTGGGGATAGAACCCAGGACCTTTCTACCTCCAGACTACACACTCTTACCTATTTAATTTTTTATTTGGAAACAGGGTCTTACTATTTTGCAGAGGGTCTCATTAAGTTGCTGAGGCTGGCCAGGAACCTATGATCCTCCTGTCTCAGCCTCCCAAGTACTGGGATTACAAGCATGGGCCACCACGCCTGGCCATTTTTTAATACTTTGAGAAATCATGAAGAATTCTTCAAAGATGAGTAAGGAGGTACATAGAGACATAGCTGTATGATAGAGGTTATTCTAACTTTTTATTATGCACACACGCACAGAATCCTGAATATGGATACAATATGCTTAATGGGAAAGTAAAAAGTTGTTTGTAAAGAAAAGTTAGATTAAAGTTTCCCCTATCCATGAACAGGTAACATTAGCAACTTGAGATGATTTAGTAGCTACTTGATTTTAGCTCTGTTGGGGTAGAAGGAGCTGAAGGCAGCATTTAGTTGTGACAATGTTTGTTGCATTGTTTAATGGCTAAGGGTTTTGTAGACTAGCTATTGGATTGTGGAATTAGTATAGAATTCCTTGGTTTGGTTCTTCCTTCTTTTACTTTCTATGTGTAGTTATTTAATAACTGTAGATACTTAGTTTCTTCTTCAGTTTCAAAATTGTACAGATTGTACATTTTGTATGAAAAAGGATTATTAGTTATCAGGAAAACTTAGGTAAAATTTTAGGAACAAAATATGATTTCCCTGAGAAAGTTTATTATAAATGAAAGTTTATTTATTAGTTTATCCTAAATCCAAATGAAATAAAATATTTACTTTGTGAAACAAATGATTTATCTACTGTAGAGAACCATTTTTGTCTCTATTTTCAGATTTTTCTTTTAAAAGCAATTAGGTAAAAGAAGGCTGGGGATGTGACTCAGTGGTAGAATAGTTTACTAACATGAACAAGGCCCTAGGTTCAATCTCCAGCAAGAGGAGGGATAGAAGAAAAGGAAAAAAGAAGATTTGGGCAGTCAAATGCTCTGTGTACTACTGTTATATAATAATTATTGTTTTTTAAGTTATACATGGTTGCTGAGCTTTTTACTAATATCCTTAAGTACCTCATATTTGCTGAAACTTCTTAGGCATATTTTTGGATGGAGTTATAACTGTAAGGCAATATGGTATAAAATAAAAAGTCTGGTCAAAATAAAAAGGTCTAGGGTCATTATGACTTTGTAACTTATTACTGTGCAGCCTTAAACAGATCACCTATTTTTCTGGATCTCAGATTTTTCAATTGCAAAATCAGAAGTTTAGACTAGATTATTTAATGTTGGCAGCACAATATAGTGGAAAGCATATTTTTTTAGGATGTGACCCACCTGGTTTTAATTCACTCAGCTGTATTGTGCCCTGGTATGGAAAATATAACAGCAGTATCAAAAATTTTAGCAAATTAGTATCTACCTTTATGGTGCTTATGTCCTATTTTATTGGACAACAAAAAGACAAATACATGAAAGATTACAAAATTTATTAAGTGCCATATGGAAACAAACAAGGGACTCTGAAAGAATAGCTTAGGACTTTCTCTTTGAGGAGGTAACTAAGGGTAGGAAAGAGTGAGCTAGGTAATTAATAGGGAGGTGTTTCAGGTAGAGGCATCAGCCTTGAGGCTAGAAAGATCTCAGTGTGTTCTGGGGGCTTAAAGAGACCTTTGAGCATTTGAGTGTAGTGAAAGGAGAGGAGAGTTGTCATAATTAGAAAAGACAGAGCTCTGTAGATCATGATATGGAGTTTGAATTTTCTCTGAAATGCCCATTTAAGAATATTATTTTAGCCAGGTGCAGTGGGGAACACCTGTAATCCCAGTACTTGGGAGGCTGAGACAGGAGGATTGCAGGTTTGAGGCCAGTACACAGTAATATAGCAAGACTATATTTCAAAATAAAAAAGGGCTGGGGGAGTAGCTTAGAGGTAGAATGCCCCTGGGCTCAACCCCCAGTACCCCTTCCCCAACAAACACATACACAGAAATTTATCTTAAGGTATTATAGAGTTTTTAACAGATGAGTGATTATTTTTGATATTTTAAGAAGCTTACTTATATTATAGTATGGAAAATGGATTAGAGGAGGTAAAGAGTAGAAGTAAAGCAGTTGCAAAATCCAGGTAAGAAATAATGGGCACCTGGGTCAAGGTGGTAGTGGTAGAGATGGACAGACTGGGAGCAATTCAAGATATATTTTAGAAGTTGAAAGAACAGGACTTGCTGATGGATTGGATATGGGGATGATGGAAAGGAAGGAAAAAGAAATGGCTCTTATTTCTGGCTTGAACAATTGATGGACAGACTTACCTAAATGAAGGAAGAAAGTCATATTTTGGTGGGAAAGTATCATGATTTCTTCTTTCGACACAGTAAGTTTACAATATCTCTGAGATAGCTAGGTGGAGATGTCAAGAAACAGAGTATACAGTTATTAGTTAAACCTGAAGCTCACATTAGACAAGTTTAGAAATATATATGTGAGGGCTGGGACGTAGCTCCAGTCCAAAAAGACAAAAAAAAAAAAAAAAAAAAAAAAAAAAACAAAAACAAAAAAAAAAAAAAAAAAAAAAAAAAAAAAAAAAAAAAAAAAGACCCCTACCCCCAAATTAAGCTGAACACATGAAAGAAAAGAAAAAAAGAAATAGGTATGTGAGAGTCATCTAAATAGGGATTGTATTTAAATCCATGAGAATTTATAAGATTATTCAGGAAAAGAAAGATCTCACAAGGTTCTGGTTGAGTGGAAGGAACATATGAACTCATATCCAGTTTCCACCTGGAAATGATACATTCAACAGTGGAGGCTAAGAGGTAGTAGTGGCTATTAGGATGGAAGAAACCAGGAGAATATAATATTTGGAGGTTAAGAAGTTCAATGTTTAAAAAAATCAGGGAGTTGTTGATTGTATTGAATGCATATGCGAAGAAAAGTTAAGATAAACATACCATTGGATTTCACAACATTTGATTTGAATTCTGGCTCAGCTACTTACTAGCTGTATGACTTTGAACATCTCATTTCACATCACTGACTCCTCTCTGTTGTCTCATTTTCAGGAAAAGGAGTAACAGTGTGTAGTTCTCACACATGGTTATTGTAAGAATTAATAAACTGTTTACCTGAAGTATCTGATAAATATGGGATGCTTGGTTGATATGGATTCCTTTCTATTCTAGTTTTTTTGACCTTTTGAAACCTTGAATAGCATATACCTATTCCTTGCATAAAGATGTTAATTTCTTTCTGCAAATTTTGCTGCTTAATGAAAATCTATAAAATAGAAAATATTTCCATTAATGGAAAAATTATAATGCATTTCATCCAAGACAACATACCCAAACTCTTTTTGCAGATAAAAATATATCATTTGCTAACTAAGAAAATAGACTTGTATAAGTAATAAATACCATTTGAAAGTAAATTAAATGCAGATTGTACATTAACTATATAGAAATTTTTTTTATCATATTTGCCAAAAGAAGAAAAGAATTGAAATCAAATGATGATTGGTGGAGGAGGAGTGTGAGATATTTGTTTTTTGAAAGATGGATTCTTCTTTCTGTTCCTTTTACTCAACCAATTTTCAGCTTTTTAGTCGCTTATGATTATCTTATCTTCAATGAATTTAATATAAAGTTATAACACAGAAAGCCACTTTAGAGTTGCATAAGAGCTACCTCTTCATTTCATATAATGAATGCAAAATATTTGGGGCCATTTAAACATGATATACAATGTATTTTCCCACATAATATTCTCTGACTAGGAATTTACTAAGTTGGTGAGTGTTTTGCCTAAAAGTAATGTCAAAGCATCATGTCTTGTATTTATTTCTTGTGTTTTTTTTGTGAAAAATTATTATTCTGGGGTGGGTGGAAGTTTATCTGAAAAGTGATGAAACTTTTCCAGAGCCATTTTTAAAGTAATAAGTTATTATGTGATGATCTATTCTGTTCATGGCTATGCTAGGCTCTGTGATGATAACTAAAATGTTTATAGTTTAGTCAGTAGCTTTTAGCAGGCAGGGTTTTTAGGTAGTTCTTAATTTAAAAGGAGATATAGCAAAAGGCCAAATCCATTTGTTAGCAGCCTCTCCCGTCCCCCCACTCTCTGTCATAATGTGAAATACTCACACAACTGAAAAAAATTGGAAAGCATAATATGTATTACCTGGGGATGAGAGGATCCCATTTCAGAAATGTAGGTATATTTTTAAACTGTACTTTAGGTTTTAAAATATTTACTTTATTGTTGGAATCCATACCTCTATACTGGAAAACTATCTTGTAGAGAATTATAAAGTCACTCTGGCATTTGGGTAGGAATATAGATGTACCAGGGAACACTGTCCAGGCACATTGAATGTCCACTTCATGCACAGCATATATATTTAAGGTACAGGTATTTCTTGACAAAAATCTGAATTTCCTGCTGAAAGCCTCAGCATAGACAAACACAAGAGCTATGAATTTCTATATTTCTTTAGATCTTTGTGCCTCAAGTATCCATTTATAACTTCTACTGGCATAATACTTTCAAAAGAAATATATGTAGTAAATTACTCATTTTCCCTTTGTAAACTGTAAATTTGCTATGTTGTAGTTTTAATAAAGTGCTGTACAATTGTTATTACTAGTTACTATTGGATTTACCTTGGTCCTAGAGGAATAGCATGTGCAAATTGAAAATCAACCCAAATAACTTTCTTCTGTGAATATTGCTGAAACTTAATTCTATTTCTCTCTGATCATTTTTTGGTATTGATATTAGATTCAGTTCCCAATTTAGTTGCCATTCAATGATGGGATTTGTGGGCATCCTTAAATATGAAAAAATGCGGGGGAGGGGGGTCAGATGAACTCAGGGGCATTCTTTACTTTGCTGGAAGTAATTCTGTGTGGCTTACTTCAATTTATTTACTTTTTTTCTTCAGAATTACTCTAAAGGTTTTCTATTTCACTCATTATAGCACAGTGTTTTTCACATTTGAATAGACCGCATCAACATGAATTCTTTATAAGGACCTTAAAAACAAACTTTGCCAAGTCCCAGAATACAGAAGTGAATTCACATCCCAATACTCAGCTGCCTCATGAATAAAGGAGAGCTTGTGCCTGACACTTTGAAGCTCTAGCTGTTAAACCATACAGAATATTTACCTCAATAAATCATTATAAGAAACTAAGGTACAATTATACCCACAGAGAAAAAGAATTCAAAACACTGATTTATGTGTTTCTGTGCCTATTCCCTTTCCCACAATGTTTTGAATTTTATGCATGTTTGTAATCTTTGGCTGCTCCTATGTATCTTTAAACTAATGGTTTCTGCTTTTTTTTTTTTTAAACATTCCTCATTAAGTTTGTTATTTTTCTTTGACTTAGACATGATTTGCATAACATACTAAATTTTTCATTTAAAATTAACTATATCTCATTTCTTAGGGCTGAAACAAAAAATAGGAAAAATGACTAACTTGTTTAAAATAAAACACTGACTGTTTTGCTTAATTTGTAGGCATTTAAACTGAAATTCCATATTAAAGATTTTATTTGGCACTTATTTTGGTGTACTATTTGGAAAGAGTAAAGAATTGGGTCATAAATGGGAAGGAGACCACTACCTTTAAGAATCAATCTTGAGTCCGGCATGGTGGCGCATGCTTGTAATCCCAGCATTTGGGAGGCTGAGACCAGAGGATCCGGGTTCTCTGCCAGCCTCAGCTACTTAGTGAGGCTCTCTGCAACTTAGTGAGACCCTGTTTCAAAATAAGTAATAAAAAATAGGGCTGGGGGTGTAGCTCGGAGGTAGAATGCCTCTGAGTCCAATCCCCAGTACCACACACACACACACACACACACACACACACACACACACACACACACAAATCAATCTTTATTGAACTCTTATTTAAAGTCATAATAGTATTATGGAAAGATACATTTGTTCGCATATTTTACCCTTCTGTAGTTTATTTTTTATTTTTCATTTTTTTATGGCACTGGGGGATTGAACCCCAGAGCATTCCACCTCCAAGCTATATTCCCAGCCTTGATTTTTTTTGTTTTTTTAATTTTGAAATAGGGTCTCACCAAGTTTCTGAGGGCCTTACTAAGTTTTTGAGGCTGGCTTAAAACCTGTGATTCTTCTGTCTCAGCCTCCCAAGTACTGGGATTATAGGTGTGTGCTAACATGCCCAGATTATTTTGCCCATCTGAAAGTAAAGACAATATCCAAAAGCAAAAATAAACCAGTAAGAGAAAGGAATGACAGTGATTTTAACCAAGAGTCAATGGATAGAAGAATTTTTGCCTGGAATAATTCATTCATCTAGGTATGGTAGAAAATGATTTTCTAATGGTATGCTATTGAAAGAATATATAAAGTGTTTAAAACACTTAAATAATTTTTCAATAAGAATAAAAAAGTTTTACTGCATCAATTTAAAACCATTTAATTTTATATTATTTAGAAAAATTAAAGTACTTATTACCTTTAAGCCTTATCTGTATAAGTCAGAGTATGAATTTAAATTGATTGAAGTTATATAATCAAAGAATGTTCTTTTAAGTAATGTAGCATTATCTAAACATTACCCCCCTTTTATCAATCCATGTGAAATTGTGGATTTTAGTTAGAGTCTGACTTTTTTGTGTGTGTGGGATCAAACCCAGGGCCTCACATATACTAGGCAAACATTATACTTACTGAGCTACAACCCCAGCCCTAGAATCAGACTTTTAATGAATTCTTTATTACTTATGTATCAGTCCTTATTATAAGACTTCCCTTGCTTCACCTTTTCTAATGAGAGGAATAAAAAGATACATGTAACTTAAAAGTTCTCTGGGAGGTTGGGATCTCCCCTTTCCCTAATTATCCAATATTACAACCTATTTATTTCTTTCACTAATCATTAATTACAACCATTTTTATTTATTTATTTATCTATTTATTTTTTGTGGTATTGGGGATTGAACCCAGGGGCATTCTACTTCCAAACCTTACACCTGCACCTGCAGCCCCATTTTTTTTTTTTTTTTTTGGTACTGGGGGCTCAATGCAAGGGCATTCTACCTCTGAGCTACACCCCTAACCCTATTTTTCATTCTTTATTTTGAAACAGGGACTCACTAAGTTGTGGAGGGCCTCACTGAGTAGCTGAGGCTGGCTGCAAAGCCCAGATCCTCCAGTCTCAGCCTCCCAAGTACTGGGATTACAAGTGTGCACCACCACGCCCAGCTAATGATTTTATTTATTGTGTACTTTATTGTGTATCTTCACAACAAAGGCTCCATTTAACAAGGGCCTGGTTTATTTTGTTTAATATTATATTTCAGGTGCCCTGACAGGTGTGGTTGGTGACATAGTATCCTTAATAAGTATTTATAGAATGAATGAATGAAGAAGCACATGCTTGTAATCCCAGTACTTGGGAGGCTGAGACAAGAGGATCGCAGGTTTGCAGCCAGCCTCAGCTACTTAGTGAGGCCCTCTGCAACTTAGTGAGACCCTGTTTTAAAATAAAAGAATAAAAAAAAAAAGGACTGGGGATGTAATTCAGAGGTAGAATGCCCCTGGGTTCAATCTCCAGGACCACAAAAAAAAAAAAAAAAAGAATGAATGAAGGTCCTTTGTCTTAGCATTTTAAAAATCTGAATACAGGGTGATTAAAATAAGTGGAGATGGATCTTAAGGGAATGAATAAATAAAAAATCACTGTAAGACAAGAGATTATTCAAATACAAAAAGAAAATCAGTTATGAGGAGTAGAGGAAACATTAAAAATTTGTCAATTATATTCTAGAGGAAATTATATTTCATAATAGAAAGTGTTATTGACTTGTGTATGTTGAACCAACCTTACATTCTTGGAATGAAACCAATTTGGTCATCGTGTACAATTTGATGTGGTTTTGAATGTGAATTGCTAGTATTTTATTAAGAATATTTGCATCTATTGTCATCAAGGTTGTTGGTCTGTAATTTTCTTTTCTTGAGGTATCTTTATTCAGTTTTAGTATTAAGGCAAACTGGCTTTGTGGAGCGAGTTTATAAGTATTCCATCTCTTTCTATTTTATTTAATAATTTGAGAAGCATGTGGCTTAGTTTTTCTTTAAAGGTCTTGTAGAATTCAGCTGGAAATTCATCTGGTCCTGTACTTTTCTTTGCTAGAAGGCTCTTTGTTCCCATTTCAACCTCTTTGCTTGCTATTGGTTCGTTTAGGTTTTCTATGTCCTCTAGGTTCAATTTAGGTAGGCTGTGTCTAGAAACTTGTTGATTTCTTCTAGATTTTCCAGTTACTGAAATATAAGTTTTCAAAGTGGTTTCTAATACTCTACTGGATTTCTATGATGTCTGTGGTGATTTTTCCCTTTTCATCTCTTATTTTAGTAATTTGGGTCATTTTTTTAATTTCTTTTGGTTACGTTTACTAGGTTTTATCAATCTCATCAAAAAACTACCTTTTTCTTTTACCCTTTACACTTTTATTCTCTATTTCATTGAGTTCTGCTCTGATTTTAATTATTTCTTTTGGGGTTAGTTTTTTCCTGTTCTTCAGGGGCCTTGAGATGTATCATTCAGTTATTTATTAGTACTCTTTCTATTTCTTTTTTTTTTTTTACAAAATGTTATACATTTTTTCTATTAAAACACCTTCATAGTGTCACAGATTTTGGCAAGTTGTGTCTCTTTTTATTTGATCCTACAAATTTTTAAATTTCTCCCCTTATTTCTTCAATGATTCAATCTCCATGTACTAATTTAATTCCTCTGGATTTTTCTATCATTGATTTCTTTTTTAGTCCATTATCTGAAAAGACACAGGAATTATACCAGTTTTTAAAAATTTGCTAGTACTTGCATTGTAACCTTGAATACAGTCTATTTTGAAGAATTTTCCATAAGCAGCTGAGAAAAATGTGAATTCAGCTGTTTCTGGGTGGAATATTCTGTACAAGTCTTTTAGGTCCATTTGGTTTGTAGTGTCCTTTACGTCTAAAAAATCTTTACTAATATTTTATCTGGAATATCTGTCTAATAGTAAGAGAGGTGTGTTGAAGTCTCCCAGTATTTTATTGGGATCTATCTGTGTTTTAATTTCAAGCAGAGTTTGTTTTATTCAAGTGGGTACATCCATGTTTGGGAAATAAATATTTATTATCATTATATCTCCTTATTGAATTATTTCTCTTATCAGTAATTAGTAACCCTCTGTCTCTCTTCTGATATGTTTTGGCTTGAAGTCTGCTTTGTTGGATATGCTTGCTTTCAGTCTTCATTTTCATGGAATGTCTTTTTTCATTCTTTCATCTTTAGCCTGTGAATCCAAGTAGCGTATGATTGGATTTTGATTTTAATCCATTTTGCCAATCTGTGTCTTGTATTTTGGGAGTTGAGACCATTTACATTCAGCGTTACTATAGAGAAGTGATTTTTATTTGTTGTCATTTTGAGTTTTATATTTTCTTTTTTTTTTTTTTTTCGGTACTGGGGATTGAACACAGGGGCATTCTACCTCTGAGCTACACCCCCAGCCCTATTTTTTATTCTTTATTTTGAAACTGGGTCTCACTAAGTTGCGGAGTGCCTCACTAGGTAGCTGAGGGCCTCACTAGGTAGCTGAGGTTGGCTGCGAACCCGGATCCTCCGGTCTCAGCCTCCCGAATGCTGGGATTACAAGTGTGCGCCACCACGCCCGGCTCTGAGTTTTATATTTTCTATTTGATACAGTATTATTCCTTCTTTACTTAGTTGCTCATTTGATGGAATCCGTCCCTTCTCTTTCTCTGGTGTTTATTTTTTATTTCTTCCATTTTTAAAAAATGTTTTCTGTAGTGTCAGCTTAGTAGTCATGAATTCTTTTAGTTTCTGCTTATCTTGGAAGATTTTTATTTCTCCATTGATTTTGAAAGATAGCTTTACTAGAAATAGCAGTCTTGGTTGGAAGTTATTTTCTTTCAGGGCTTGGAGTAGATCATTCCAAGCCTTGCTGGCTTTCAGAATTTGGGTTGAGAAATATGTAGTAGTCCTTATTATTTTTCCTCTGAATGTCACCTGGCCTTTTGCTCTCAACACATTTAAGATTCTCTTCTTGACCTCTGTGTTAGTCATTTTGATTTTACTATAGCATGGCAAAGTTCTTATTTGCTCTTGTCTAGTTGGGATTCTGGAAATCTCCTGTATGTGAACATCCATCTCATTTTCCAAGTTTGGGAAATTCTCTGATACTATTTCTTTGAAGAGATTTTTTATACTCTTGGTTGTCTTACTGTTTTCTCGAAATTGTTGACTGAGTGTTCAATTTTGAATGTACTGTCTTCTAATACTGAAACTCTGTTTTCCATGTGGCCTAATCTGTTGGTGATAGTTCCAATTGAATTTTTAATTTTGTTCATTGTCTTTCATTTCATTCAGTAGTTTTTATATAGAGATTTAATTCTGTATTGACATTTTCTTTTATATCCTGTATAATCTCTCTGATTTCATTTTAAGCTATTTGATCATAGTAATAATAAAAAAATTTGAATTCTCCTGTTATTTTATGCATCTCAATCAGTGACCACTATTGTTATGGGGTTGGGAGAGTTTATTGTTGTCTTGTTAGCCTTCTTATGTTTTCATAATTCTCAAATTTGTATCTCTGTTGCGTTGGTTTCTTCTTTCACTTTTTGTGAGAATCTTATGTCTAATAGTTATCTCTTTATAGTGGGTTCTGGGATGGAGGTATATATTAGCCTCAGAGCATTTTTCCCATGCAATCAGGATTTTAAGTTAGTCCCTCAATACCTCTTTAATAGGATATAACACCTGCAAGTAGCAATGGCGACTTAAGAGAAAGACAAATTTTAACATATGCATAAAAGTAGTTACTAACAATCTCTACTATTTTATTTTTCAAGAAGAAATGATATACATTTGTTATTATAGTATTCCAACTTTAATTCTTTTGGAAAGAAAACAAGGAGTGATATACCTGGGTCATATGGTGGTTCTACAGTTGTCTCTTTCTACATTGAATAGTATTTTTTCATAAAAAATATTCACCAGCCATTTTTATTTTTATTTCTACTTTATATTTTTGGTACTGGGGATTGAACCCCAGGGCATTCTACCTCTGAGCTACACTCTCACCCCTTCTTTATTTTTATTTGGAAACAGGGTCTCACTAGGTTGATGAGAGTCTCACTGCTTGCTGAGGCTGTTCTCGAACCTGTGATTCTCCTTTCTCAGCCTCCCAAGTACTGGGATTACAAGTGTGTGCCACCACACCAATCTGCCATTTATTTATTTATTTATTTATTTATGTGGTACTGGAGATGGAACCCAGGGGCATTCTAACTCTGAGCTACACCCTCAGTCCTATTTTTTATTCTTTATTTTGAAACATGGTCTGACTAAGTTGTGGAGGGCCTCACTAAGTAGCTGAGGCTGGTTGTGAACCTGGATCCTCCAGTCTCAGCCTCCCAAGTACTGGGATTACAAGTGTGTGCCACCATGCCTGGCTATCTGCCATCTTTTAATCAAATAAAATTTAAAAGAATATTCCTGGCAGTGATAAGACATTATGTATTCATAAAAATAATAAATGTTTTAGCTACCAGGTATTTTGAGAATCTTACATAAACCAGTTTACAAGTGTAATTTGATCATTTAACATTAGTATGAAATATTTTGGGATAACCTTTAAATGTTCTGTATACTATATCAAACTGATCAGTTTTATTTGAACATGTAATAAAACACATGCTATGCAACTTAGAGTGCAAACATAAGATATATATATATGCATATATATATTGTATTGGGGATTGAACCAAGGTGTATTCTACCTCCAACTATACCCCCAGTCCTCCTTTTTTTCTATTTATAAATTTTGAAATACTTAATACTTAAATACTGAGTTGCTGAAGGTCTTGCTAGGTTGTTGAGCCTAGTCTCAAACCCATGATCCTCCTGTCTCAGCCTCCCAAATACTGGTATTATAGGCAGGTGCTACTGCGCCCAACTCTTATGAGATGTATTTTAAATACTTTAGTAAGTTAAAATTTTATGTTATTTGTGGCCTGATAATAATTGTTTTGCTTATTATTTAATTATTTGCTAAGTGCTCAAGGGAAACATTTCTTAAAGAGATATAAAGGGAAGAATCACACACATATATGTTTATGGCATAGGTAGTTTCTTTGACATGAACTATTTCAGATGAGATGTAAAATACAATATTCAGGATTTTTTTTTCCTTGTTCATAAAACATTACACTACAGCACAGGCTTTCTGAAGGTTTCTGGGACATCAAACACCTTCAGAAGACTGGGGACTCAGGAAAACAAGAAGGCTGGCCAGTGGGCATGGAGAGTTTTCCATGTCCCATATCCAGAAGGAATAAAGGAGGGTACTAGTAGAAAAGAATTATTGAATTTCAGAGTTTTCCAGTGTCCTTGGACTGCTAAAGTATCTGGAAGAGGAACATTCTGATATATGTAAAAGTGTCTTCCAGTGATCTGACTCAGTAAATCATATACAGTAGAGTGAATTTAATAATTTACATAATTACCATGTTTTCTTCAAGTTGCATCCTCATTATTGCTAGTTTGTAAATGGACACATACTTTATTTCATAGACGGGTTAAAGAACTTCAGAGAAATTATTTATTTATTTATTTATTTATTTATTTATTTTTTTTGCGGTACTGGGGATTGAACTCAGGGGCATTCTACCTCCGAGCTACACCCCCAGCCCTATTTTTTATTCTTTATTTTGAAACCGAGTCTCACTAAGTTGCGGAGTGCCTCACTACGTAGCTGAGGCTGGCCGCGAACCCGGATCCTCCGGTCTCAGCCTCCCGAATGCTGAAATTATTTATTTTTAAAAAGACCATTAAAGCATTTAAAAAATACCAGCAAGTTTTTCATCAACAAAGTCATAGATAATAATAATTTGGAGATTTAAAAAAAATATGAATAGTCACTATCATAATTACATGAATGTTGGTATAAAAATATAATCAGATAATCTGTCAATTTTGACTTTTTTGTGAATTTTTTTCAAATTAATAAAATAGTTCCTTCAAGTTTCAAAAACATTTTAAAATAATTAAATAAAATTCTTTAAATATTTAGGTTTAGGCAAGTTCTAGAAACCAGTTAATAAAGTGTATCTTATTTTTTTAAAACTTTCAATTCTTATCTTTTTTCCCAAGCATAGGCTTTTGATCTTAAGCTGCAAGTTCATGTTACTGAATGTTAACATGCCATTTTGTTTTGCTGAATCAGATTGCTGAGGCTTTCATTGGCTATAAGATCCTTGTTAAAATTAGAACAAATATATACTTATTCTCTGTTTAGAATTTATAACCTAGGAGGCAATAATGCAGTATGATATAGTTTAAAGTACACCAGAATTATAATAAGAGACCTAGGCTTTAATCTTTTGTAGATGTTATGGCAGTCAGTTAACTGAGTCTCTGTTTTAGTTGGTTGGCTTTTGAAATGTACCAATTTTCTTAAAAGTAAAATTCAGTAGTAAAGCCTGCAGCATAATCAGCAATTAAATATAAGTTAAGACAAAAATAATTTATCAAATAATATATTTCAAGAAACGCAAAACAACTATTCCTGTATTGTCTGGTATGGTTGCTACTAGTCAGCATGTGGTTACTTAAATTTGGATATAAACAGATGTGGTGGCATACTATGTAGTCCCAGCTATTCTGGAGACTGAGATGGGAGGACCATTTGAGTCCATGAGTTCAAGACCAGTCTGGGCAACGTGGCGAGAGCCTGTCTCAAAAAGAAACAAAATAAAATAGGATGAATAGGATTTAAAATAACAAATATTAAATAAAATAATTTAGTTTTTTGGTTTTACTGTATTTCATAATACTGTATTTCATGTGACCATGTGGCTAGTAGCCAGAAAGAATCAGAACATTTCTACCATGGTAGAAAATTCTACTATATGGCACTAATATAGGTGTTTAAAAAGTCTAACTTTCTGTAGTGATCACAAGAGCACTGTACATATAACCTATAATTCAGATTTCCCACAATATATCAGTTTACCATATGCAGGTAGCTTGATGTCTTCTTGAGTCAAATGAATTGTTCTTAGACTTGGGGTTAATGCTACAAGTCCAGAGAAATCCTGATATTTATTAGTTTTGGGGAAATCCTTTGTATTGCCATAGGTTATAATAAAGGCTGTGAGGACTAAAAAGTTTGGATGAACCTAAGCTTTCTTTTGGAAGTGTGTGTGTGTGTGTTTTATTATTTTATTTATGTATACTCCTACCTTGTAAAAATGATTTAAGGCATTTTCTCCTTGATAGGCTTTTCTGTTATTTTCTCCAAAGTGACTCACTGTAGTCTATTCAAAATATAGTTATTAAGAGCTGATTTAAACAATCTGGAAAATATTCAGATCTTTGAAAAACAGTTTCTGCCATTAAAAAATTTATGAGTGAGAAAAAAATTTACATAAAAAGTTTAAGAATGTAATATGGGTTAAATATGTAATAAGTGGTACAGCATGATATGTATTACAGAAGTTCAGCAGAAGGAGTTATATGTAAATGTGGGTGGTTGAAGAAGTTAAGTAGTGCAAGGGCTTGAACTGATTTGAATATGTTGGAAAGAAATTGCCAGTATGGAGCTAAAGATCATATGTTGCAATCTAAGATGTTTGTATTAATAAGGGTAAGTCAGGCATCTGTAACAAGTAGTACATACATATTCATATTCTCTCTCTATCTCTCTTCTTCCCCCACCCCCTCTCTTCTACATACATATGAAATGAAAAGCCAAAAAAAAAAAAAAAAGAAAAAAAGTTCTCCCTTTTCCTCCTTTTCTCTCTACCATCTTTGATTCCTCCTCCTTCTTACTCCCCTTAGCTTATTTTTATTCTATAGATTCTTTCCAAGGTATTATGAATCATTTGGTTATTTAAAAAAAATGCCTGCTAGGTATGATGGTGTATCCTTGTAATCTCAGTACTTGGGAGGCAGAGACAGGAGGATTGCAGGTTTGAGCCAGCCTCAGCAATTTAGTGAGACCCTCAGCACTTACCGAGATCCTGTTTAAAAAAAAAAAAGTTTTTTAAAGGGCTGGTGGTATAGCTCATATGTAAAATGTCCCTGGGTTCAATGCTCAGTGCCAAAGTAAGTAAGTAAGTGAGTGAGTGAGTGAGTGAGTGAGTGAGTAAGTAAATAAATAAATAGCTAGTCTGAGCCTCAGACACAGAAGTTTATTTCTCATATAACAGTTTAAGATGAATGGTCCTAGTTGTGGATGATGTGTGGCTTTCATTTACATAGTGATTAAAAAATCCATGTTCATTTGTGGCTTGACCATCCTTTCAATAAGGCAGAAGGGGATGGTGTAGAGAGTATACCTGTTAATTAAAGATTTGTTCCTAGAATGGCATTTACCACTTCTGCTTATGTTCCTTTGGCAAGGATCCAGTTACATGATCATACCTAATAGCAGAGGAGGAATGGGAAATGTAGTTTGTGTGCTCTGGAAGGAGAAGATACGGATGTTTTATGATTGTCTATTGGCTTTGCCACAGGCAAAAACAATAAAGCTAACTTGGCTGATGTGGAGGGTTAGGGTGGGGAAGCAATGAGAAATAAGACTGGAAATTTAGCATGGGGTCAGACTGTGGTAGACTTTGGCAGTCTAAGCATTGTAAGTTTTATTTTGTAATCATTTGGGAATTACTGAAATCTTTTGTATGGGGCGAGGTATGTTAAAAGTAGTATTTTACAAACATTAATCCAGTGTGAGGAATGAATTGGAAGAGGAAAGGTTATTGCAGTGACCCAAGTTTGAGGTGATAGGGAAGTAGGAACGGAAATAAAGGCATTTGTTTATAACACACTAGAAAGAAAGTAAAAAATGTGGTTGCTTTGGAAGAGGGAGGAATTAAAGTGATGGACAGAAGGGGTAGAATTTTCCTTTCTACTCTGAACATTTACAGGAGATATGTTCTGTGGTATGTGCTAGACCCCTGCTATTCTCTACTTATCTTAAAGATTTAGTTTTCAGTCTTTTATAATACAGCCTAAAGATCTCCTAGGACACATGTCGAAAGAAAGATTTCTGGGCCTGCTTTCTGAGATTCTGATTTAGAGGTCTAGGTTCGTGCCACAAAATATGTCTTCATAAATAGCTGAATGATTATGGTACGGGTGGTTTATAAACCATACTTTAAAAAACATTACCTTAAATATACCAACTCATAGTGGCATGTGTCTATAATTCCAGTACTTAGGAAGCTGAACTAGGAAGATTGCAGGTTTGAGACCAGTCTCAACCACTTAGCAAGTCTCTCAGCAACCTAGCAAGACTCTGTTTTAATAAAAATAGAAAGAGGGTTGGGGGTGTAGCTTGGATGTAGAATGCCCCTGGGTTCAATCTCCAGCATCACAAACACTCACACAAATATACCAACTCATAATAAGTTGATACTTGTTCTGTAGGAACTGATTAGAAGTTACTTGTTTCTATATGCTGATATAAGATATCTGAGTCTAGTCTTTAGGTCTGAGTACAGAGATCAGAACTATCTTGGCAGTATGTTTCTCCCATTGTTTCAATACTTCTAGGATATTTAGCTTTATTTCTTGTCCTTTCATTTTCCTCAAGTGTTAGTATCAAGAACCAGAAGTATTTACCATCTATACTAAATTAAGGGATTCCTCATCCAAGGATAGAAAAAAAAATTTTTTTCATTATGTTTTTGAAATTGCACTTTTTGGTGAGCTGCATCAATATTAGGGTGGCATCTAAATTTTGTGGGATTGTTGTGATACACACAATCTTCTCAATATCTCAATCATGAGTACTTTTGATTCTTTTTTTCCACCATGTGTTAGTTCATCTTCTTAATTCTGCAAATGCAGTAAATCTCTATAAGGATATTATCCAACTTTTATTTTGCAGTACTAGGTATTGAATCTTTGTGCATGTTAGACAAGTGCTCTACCACTGAGCTACATCCCTAGCCCCTATATCCAACTTTGAGTGTGTGTGGTACTGGGATTGAACATGAGGGCATTTTACTACTGAGCTACACCACAAGACCTTTATATGTTTTATTTTGAAACAGTCTCGCTAAATTATCTTATGCTGGCCTTGTCCTGTCTCAGTCTCCCAAGGGCTGGAATTACAGGGATATGCCATTGTACCTGACTGTATCCAAATTTTAACTTCAATGCTCTGAGGAGCAAAAGTAGGAGGTGAAAGAAATAAATAAGAAATTTTACTTTTTATTCTACTCTTTATATTCTTCCATACTGTTTTTAATAGCTATTAATATGTGTCAATTTTAAGAATTCATTATTTCTTTTTACCTTAGATTGTTATTATTAAATAGTTATAATGGCTACTACTAATTAAGTTTTCTCTCCATCAGTCTCTGAACATAATTTTGTTTAATATTCACATAAACCCTGCAAGATAAGTATTAACATTCTTATTTTATATAGAGAACAGATGCAGAGTTTCTAAAACATACCAATGGGTACAGCAATAATAAATGGTAGAACAAAGAACTAAATCTAGATCTATGTTGCTTTTTACTTTTACACTGTAAAAGTCTTGTTCATTCTAATTATCTTGGATAGCAAGAAACCTGTTTATGTAAATGGTAATAGTTATAGTCTTCTAAAAATCTTTTAATAAGACAACCAACCACTAAGAGTAAAGTAATAACTCTAATAAGACAAAAGAAAATTCCATGGAATGTTCTATGACTAAAGTAATATTTTCAGATATTTTTGAGTCTTGCTTTGTACATAGCTTTTTACTAGTGCCTAAGGTTGTTTTTTTTTGTTTTTTGGGTTTTTTTGTGGTGCTGGAGATTGAACCCAGGGGCATTCTACCTCTGAGCTACACTCACACCCTGTTTTACTTTGTATTTGGATATAAGGTCTCACAAAGTTGCGGAGGGCCTTACCAAGTTGCTGAGGCTGGCCGTGAATCTGCAATCTTCCTGTCTCAGCCTCCCAAGTGCTGGGATTACAGGCCTATACCGTCACACCAGCTTGGGTATAGGAATTTAAGACCATATTCCTTGTGGTCTTAGCAGGAAACAACCCAACTAATAGGAATGGACTTTAAAGAAGGGGAACTACTAAGCCAGGTGTGGTGGCACACACTTGTAATCCCAGAATTTGGGAGGCTGAGATAGGAGGATCTGGGTTCACGGCCAGCCTCAGCTACTTAGTGAGGCCCTCTGCAACTTAGTGAGACCCTGTTTCAAAATAAAAAATAAAAATATAGGGCTAGGGGTATAGCTTGGAGGTAGAATGCCTCTGGGTTCAATCTCCAGTACCACAAAAAAAGAAAGAAAGAAAAAAAGGTGGGGTGGGGGACTACTTTCAGGCATGTGGGCAGGGTTAAAAGAGCTAACAAAAACTAGTGTCGTACACAGAGACTGGCAACAGCAGGAAGCCATTACCATCCTCAGACTTGAAAGGACAAGAAAATATTGAAGTCTAAACTCCCAGAGAAGAGCCTGGTGGGCAGGACCATAGTTGTTTAGGTATGTAACCCTTACTAGTTGATGCTTCAAAGCAAAGAGAGAGTGGAGAAGAAATACTCTGACTTTATTTTTTCTTCTGGCCAATCTGCCAATAATTCTGATTGGCCATATTTAAAGAAGCCCAAGGAGCCCAGGTGATGAAATCTCTATCAGCTTCCTAGGGCTTTAAGTGAAGATGGGTTTGAGAATGGAACAGAACAAATGAGAATAGCCAGTATATCCCTTCATTGCTGCAAGGCCCCAGACTGACCCCTCATGACATCTTCAGCTTATTTTCTTTCCCTCTACTCCAGTTTTACTAGGGGTTTATAAATCTTCTATTTGTCACAAATACCTTTCCAGAAGCTGTACCCTTTTCATAGAGACTTTCTTCCCATTTCTTCTAATTAGTGCTTACATATCTTTCAGATCTTAATTCAGAAGTTGCTTCCTTAGGTTATCTTTCCCAGGTTCCTCTGGCAAGATCAAATCTCTGTTTTCATAAGTTAGTTTAGCCAATTGTACTTTTTAAAAATCATGAATCAAAAAAAAATCATGAATCATAGTAGTAACTTAAATTTACTATATTTGATTATTTAACTTATGGCATTCCCCACACTAAACCAAAAACTCTGAAGGACTGAGTCTCTTTTTGCTTACAAGTATAGTTCTTATTTCCAAATAATATTTGGCACTCAGTGGGAACTTAATAAGTATTTACTGAAAATAATACATAAATAGAAGCCTTCCAAATGTTCACATTTTGTGTGACAAAGATGAGTGCTTAAATAAATGGTATAATAGTAATTATGGCCCATTGACTAGAGTAGTTAAATCAGGATTTTGCAGATGCCAAGAATGCTCTGTACTGTAGGTATTTCTATGCATCTTATTGTCAAGTCCCTTGCTTAAAATCAAATCCAAAATGTCTTATACAACAATGTGTGTAATATAGTTTTAGCATAGTGTGACTTATATTCTTTTACATATTATTGAAATATTCATGGCATTGATTAAATATTTAATTAATATATAGACAAATGATATATGTATTATTAGGCTTCCAAATTACTGAGCATAAGAAACATCTGAGTAGAATCATTTGTTTAAAATATAGACTCTACCTGAGATAGTGGTTTCAGTAGAACTTGAGTGGAGCCTAAAAATCTGCATTCTATAAAATCTCCCCCAAGTAATTCTGGTACTAGTGATTTGAGGATTAAATTTTGAGGAATATTGGACCATAAACTTGGTAGAAGCATGATGCTCCTGGTAAACATATGGATTGGAAATTGTAATTTTCTTGGTTTGCATCTTAACTCTACTAGTAACTAGCCATCATTGGAACCCTCTAGATTGCATTTTTTGGCTATAAAATGGGCTATAATAACATCTGCTTTCTCAAACTATTGTGGAGACTAAAGCAAATAAGAAAATATATGTAAACATTTACTATGGTGTCTGTCATGTATCTTCAATAAATAGTAGAATTTTTTTTTTCTGTGTGTGGTACTGGGGTTTGAATCCAGGGGCATTCTACCCCTGAGCTACCCTCCCCCCCCAGCCACATTTTATTTTTTATTTGGAAACAGGATCTCACTAAGTTGCAGAGGGCCTCCCAAGGTTGCTGAGGCTGGCTGCAATCCTCCTCTCTCAGCCTCCCAAGTACTGAGATTACAGGTGTGTGTCACTGTGCCTGGCTTAGAATTAGTTTTTGATTGTAAATATTTATCCTGTTGCCTAGAACATAATTGATGTTCCAT
The DNA here is from genome assembly GCA_004027655.1 of Graphiurus murinus. Taxonomy (NCBI): domain Eukaryota; kingdom Metazoa; phylum Chordata; class Mammalia; order Rodentia; family Gliridae; genus Graphiurus; species Graphiurus murinus. The sequence goes on along the minus strand of PVLC010007420.1, from coordinate 25,150 downwards.
GAATTTTTGATAAATGAATGGAGTATAGTTATGAGATTGTGATATTTATAGCTAGAAGACTATTTATTTGAAATAATCTAATGCAATATCTTCATTTTACATATCAGGAATTTTTAAAAAAATTTTTATTGTAGTAATTCATGCAATATAGCATACATCTTTGTTAAGTACAAGTTCTTAACAACATAGTTGCACACAATTCTCATTTGACCTCTTTCCCAATTCCCACCTCATTCCCTCCCCCTCAGGTTCACTTCAGTGAGTGACCTTGATATGATTGTGTAAGTACATCATGTGCTTTAGGGCGTCCCTCTGCCCCATGCGTCCACTACAATTAAATCAACTTCTTTGCTTATCGAGGATCTCTCCTTCTCATCATATCAGGAAATTTTTAAGCTCAGAGATTAGCTGACTCAGTCAAGATTGTATATCTAATGATCCAATTAATGATGAATTGAGATCAGACTAAAGAGTGAAAAAAAAGATATTCTTATCATTTAAATAAGCATCATTTGTGGTTAGATTTACATTTCAATTTTCAATAGGCAGACTGTAATACATTTCTGTTTATAACCAATGAAGCTTTCCAAATTTTTCCTTTTTTCTTTCCCTATATACTAGGGATTGAATTCAGGGGTGTTCTACCTCTGAACTACACCCTAAGCCTTATTTTACTTTTCATTTTGAAACAGGATCTCGCTAAGTTATCACACTGGCCTTGATCTTGTGATTGGCCTAAGTCTCCCACTTACTGGGATTACAGGCATGTACCACTGTGCCCAGCTAAAATGTTGCTTTCTTAAACATTAAAAGAATAAATAGTAGAGCACGAAGTAAAACTAAATGACTATATTGTTGTTGGATTCTGTTTCTTCCTAAATATCATAGCCAGAGTCCGTAGTGTTTCCCAAATATAATTCAGCTATCACATATGTTCTTAGAACAGCTGAACACAAACTGCTTGAAGAAGTTTATTTAGTCTGTCTCTTGCCATCAGGAAATAATGGTGGGCTATTATTTCCTCTTTCTCTGTGAAGATGTTACTTATTCAATAGACCGATTAAAATGAGATTGAAATATGTATTGATTTATTTTGGAGTTGAAAATATTGTTTCTGATTTTAATTAACTCTACTCAGACATTTTTTCCTAGAGTTCATTCTGCTATATTAAATTTACATTCTAGTGTTTTTATTTTTGTACTTTTATTGTTATATTATAATTATACACCATAGTGAAGTTCAAAGTGACACAAACATACATGCACATATGACTTGGTATGTTTCCTTCTGAATCTCACTTTTTGATTAACTTCTATATTTAAGAGGCTTATCAGATTAATAAGACTTAAGATTTAAAGAAAAATTTCATATTTTTATTGCATAGAATTTCATTTTCATTTCTAGATTTGATAAGCATAAAATACAGAATTCACTTTTGTGCAACTATTTGAAATACATGGAATACATAGGAGCCATGGAAATAATATCTATTGATGACAGTCATCTTTTTATTCCTAATGCAATCTTCAGAGATCTTCTTCCTGTGGTGAATTATGTATAGAGAACTGGCTTCTTCCTAGGAAACTGTAGTACTTTGGAGTGTTACATGAACTTTGGCAGGTGCTGTTTTTGGTGGGTTTGTCTAAGTAATTCCCACTATTACTTGCCAATTGTATACAGTCGCATTATTAATAAAAAATTTAAGTGCATAACACCACAAAGATTTAAAATTTTGTGTAAGTAGTGTCTCTATACTTTTTTAAGGTTTATCTTACATTTGATGGTATTGGATTACATTTTTTCCCATAGTACACAAATTATAATCTTAAACACTAAATCTTTATTTATTAAATTTGGCAAAACTGATTAGAAGGAGACCTTTTGGAATTGATTTATTACTTCATAGGTAAGACTCATGTGCTGTGTTAGGTAAAATAGATATATATTCATGTTGAAAACAAGTTATATACTTAGCTTGGGAAGAAATAAAAAATAGTAAGTAAAGCTCAGTTAGGAGAATTAGTTACTGTTCCATCATAGGATGTTATATGGATTTACTTTCTAGGACCAAAGAAGTATCCTGAAATAAATATTGAAATTGATGCCATGAATTGAATAATCTTTGAGTTGGAAGAAAATGACAGATATCTGTAAGTGAATTATTCATGTTTTTCTTCTAATATATAGATAATATTTCTGCTCTACTATCAGAACAAAAACTTTTTATTCTTTATGATAAAGAATTTTATCAATACATTCATATTGTTTATCTGCTTGAATATTGTGAATATGCTACAGTGGGGAATCTCAAAATTCCCAGGTTATCAGGTAATTAACTCAGAGCAGGTTGGTATATTGCTTTAAAGTGGTCTCTGATAAGATAAAAGTGTATACTACAGATTTTAAAGCAACCCGTAAAATAATACAACAAAAAATTTTCACTAATATGTCAACATCAGAGATAAAAGAGAATCATAAACATTAAATTCAATGGAAGTCAGAGAGGAAGAAAAAGGGAATAAAGAATAGGTGAGACAAATAAAAAATAAATACAAGTTGGCAAATTTAAACCTAACCACATCAGCAATATCATTAAGTATAAATTATTTAAGAAATTCAATTAAAAGTCAGAGATTGTCAGATTGAATAAAAAGGTAAGACACAACTGTATGTTGCCTACAAGAAACCAAGTTTCATAGTTTAAATGTAAAAGGTTGAAAAGAATATACCATGCTGACATGAGTCAAAAGAAAGGTAGAATGGCTATTTTAATATCAAGCATTTGATATCTTAACATCAAAACAAAGAATGGACTAAGATTAGAACGTGTCATTTAATAATGAGAAAGGAAGTCGGGCGTGGTGGCGCACGCTTGTACTCCCAGCATTTGGGAGGCTGAGACCGGAGGATCCGGGTTCGCAGCCAGCCTCAGCTACCTAGTGAGGCACTCTGCAACTTTAGTGAGACCTGGTTTCAAAATAAAGCATAAAAAACAGGGCTGGGGGTGTAGCTCGGAGGTAGAATGCCACTGAGTTCAATCCCCAGTACCGCAAAAGAAAAAAAAAAATAATGAGAAAGGAAGTCATCTCATCAAGAAGACATAACTGCTGTCCAAATTGTTTATTTATCACTTAACGGAGCTTCAAAATACACAAGGAAAAAACTGATAGAGTTAAAAGTAAATGCAGACATCCAAAATTACAGTTGAAAATTTCAACAGTGTTCTCTCACAAATTAATAGAAAATATAAATAGAAAATTAGCAAGGCTATAGAACTATCAAACAACTTGGTATTGATAGAACCCTGAACCTAACGACAGTACGATACAAATTTTTTTCAGGTGCACCTGAGATATTTACCAAGTTAGACCACACTATGTAACAAAAAAATTTGCAATGTAGCCCTCAGACCTCTTTTAGTTATTGTTTACACAAAATATCTTTTTCTATCCTTTCACTTTTAATCTGTCATGTTTTTTTCATCTAAAGTGAACACATTTGTTTTATACATTCTAAAAATTTCTCACTTTAAATTGGAGTTCATATACCACACAACAGTTTATATATAAATCCCTTTAATTTACTAAGACAGTTATTAAAATAAATTAATTTTAGTTATGTTGTAAACTATATATAAAATATACAAAAATACATATGACAAATATTGAAATAATCTATTTGCAATAGTGTTAAAAGTATTTAATACTTGGTGATAAACCTGACAAAGATATATATAAGACCTATATTGAAAACAATATTGTTGAGAGAAATAAAAAATATATCCCCAGCCCTATATAAAAAAATTGAGAAATATATTATGTTCATGGACTAAAAGCTTATTGTTGTTATAATACCATATCTCTCCCCAAGTTTGTCTAAGGTTTCAATGAAATCCCAATGAAAATGTTAACAGGATTGTTTTTGGTAGCAACTGGCATATATTGATTCTAAAATTTCCTAGAGATATCCCACAAGATGATCAGGGAGTTCTGTTTCGTAACATACCATGGTTAATCCTAAATTCTTAAGTGAATTTTTTGTCTTTCTTTATGAGGGTGTGGAAATTTGCTTATGCAAATCTGATTTTGACCAAGGTTTAAGTTCATAAGACAAGCTAGATAAATAATTATGTTCCTTTATGCTATAAGATATTATAAGAGGAATATTTCTAGTAAGGGTGGTATTTAAGAAAAGGCAGTGAAATAATGAACAGAGAATTCAGCAAAGATGTAACAGGAGGAGGGGCAGAGCAAAGTTGGTTGGGGGCAGTTTGAATATAGATGGGTAGGAAGAAGTTCAACCCAGAATTGTGTCTGATGAGGGAAAGGAAAGTTTAAGTTTGGATTTCATATCGTATACATTTTTTGTTTGCCTTTTATAAAGAATATATAAGGGAATTTAAAAATTTCCTGTTGTTTAGAGCTTTCTTCATACTAACTAAAAATGTTGACCATTGAATATTTAGAACCTTTGAACCCTTGGATTTGAAAACACAGGCAAATGGATTATCTTTTCTTTTCTTTTTTTTTTTTTCTTTGGCGGAACTAGGGATTGAACTCAGGGGCATTCTACCTCTGAGCTACATCCCCAGCCCTATTTTTTATTCTTTATTTTGAAACCGAGTCTCACTAAGTTGCGGAATGCCTCACTAGGTAGCTGAGGCTGGCCTCGAACCCGGATCCTCCGGTCTCAGCCTCCCGAATGCTGGGATTACAAGCGTGCGCCACCACACCTGGCGGATTATCTTTTCAATATCTGAGATGCTTCAGAGTGGGCACCAAGGCTTGATTTTATTCTTGGTAAAATACCCCTAGAGCTTCAACTATTTGGTGTATGGGCACCAAAATACTTGTACATGTAAGAAGCTGGATAATGACTTGGAAGATGGTTGAATAACTGCATGTAAGTCACTAAGAAGAACAAAGAAGAGACAAGTAATCCATTTTGAGAATTGTGGCTTCATACATCACCTTGTGCTATGGTTTGGATATGGTTTGGGTGTGTCCTCCAGGAATCATATGTTAGAAGCTCAGTGCTCAATGTGGTAATATTGTGAAGTGGTAAAACTTTCAAAACATGGGGCCGAGTGGAAGTTAATTAGGGGCCTGTCCTCAGAAGTGATTAATGTAGTCCTCATGGGATCTGTGAGAGCGGATTGTTATAAAAAGAGCAAGATGGTTCTCTCTGGTCTCTGGCTTCCTGTCTTGCCATGTGACCTTTTCTATTGTGATGCTACCTACTATGAGGGCCTCTCCAGAGGCCAAATTGATATGGTTGCATAATCATGGATTTCAGCCTAAAAAATGGTGGACTAAATTTACCACTTTTCTTTATAAGGTATCCAGCCTCAGGTATTTTGTTATGACAACAAAAAATGGAGTAACACACCTTGTCAATGAGAGCTCAAGTATCAAAACAAACTAAATTAATGGTTGCACAAAGGATAACTAAGAGGTGGAAATAATAGGCAAAGCCTTAATAGCAAGAGGAATGAAATGCTTATCAGGACCAACATTTACTAAGCTGTCCAGTCACAGGATCTCTTAGGAAGGAAGATGTCAAAGGGACCCTATTATATTATGTCCTTATCAGTGTGACCTAGTTATATGCAGTAGATGGTATAATCCTGATAAAATCTATAAGAAATTCCATCAGAGAAATATGAAACATAAACTTTTATTTAGAATGCCACAACATGACTCTGTAAGGAAGGAAGGAAGTACAATAATTTTATAGTGCCTTAGCAAGAGAAGTCATCTAAGGCACTGCCAATTTTAGAAACAGTCAAAGATGATTCTCAGAAGAGGGAATTTTTTTTGTACTTTGGCAGCCACTGATAGGAGCAAAAGCCATATGAGGGTCACAGAAGAAAGTTACCTATTCTTAAGATTCTTTTATAATAACTCTATATCTATATCTATTTATGTATAATATAGAGTGGAAGCCTTTATTTATCTTGATAATCTTATATTAAAACTTTTCATTTGTATAAGTAAATAGAAGTATTTAAGTTCATAGCTGAGCTATTAAGAAAATAAGAACTATACAAAGAATAAAAAATGGGAGCCAGATATGAGGGCATATGCCTGTAATCCCAGTATTTGAGAGGCTGAAACAGGAGGATTGCAGGTTTGAGGATGGCCTCAGTAAAGTAGCGAGACTCTCAGCATTCTAGTAAGACACTGTTTCAAAATAAATAATAAAAAGGGCTGGTGTGGTAGCTTGGAAGTAGGATCCCCTAGATCCAATCTGTAGTACCACAAAAATATAAATAAATATATTAATTAAATAAAATAAAAATGAAAATGGGGTAGTAGCTAGAAGGGGAGTGTTAAGCTTTTTTTTTTTTTTGTGGTACTGGGGATTGAACCTAGGGACATTCCACCTCCAAACTACACCCCAGCCCTATTGTTTATTCTTTATTTTGAAATAGGGTCTCACTAAGTAGCTGAGGCTGGCCGCCAACCCGGATCCTTTGGTCTTAGCTTCCCAAGTATAAGCGTGGTGACACCTGGCTGTTAAGCTTTTTTTAAGTAAAAAATTTTTTTGATATGCAAGGTTGAACCCAGGGTTCACACATAGTAAGCACATCACTCTACCACTGAGCTACAACCCAGCCCCCATTTAAAAAAATTAAATTGGCTCAAAATAACTACATATTTATAGGGTACAATATGATGATTTGATACATGTATACAATATAAAGTGTTCTTGATACCTTTGTCAAAAATCAGTTGGTTGTAATTATGGGGACTTATTTCTGGGTTCCTTACTCTGTTATGTCCATCCATCAATTTGTTGGTTTTTGTACCAGTAACCTGCTGTTTTGATTACTGTAGCTTTGTATGTTTTGAAGCTGGATATTGTGATATCTCTAGCTTTTGTCTTATGGTCAGGATTACTTTACATATTTGTAGTCTTTTATAGTGTCATAAATATTTTAAGATTTTTACCTATGTCCTTGAAGCATGCCATATATATTTACGTGATTAATCTATTATATATAGTAGTGTTTATGTTCAGGTTTTCACATCACACACACACACAAACACACACACATACACACACACATGATCATAAAATTTCATATCAAATTAAATTATTTTTAACGAACTGGGGCAAGAAGAATTTTTTCAGGTATATAAAAATGAGCAAGTTTGTAGTTTTGTAGTTAACAGATTCTTGCTAAAAGGACATTATAAGGGATTCACTTCATTTAGAAGGAAAGTGATGCAAGATGAAAGGCTTGCAAAGCAAGAAAGAATAGCAAACCACAATTTGGCTAAAATGTGGATCAGATCTTCAAATCCATTTTCATGCTAATTAGAAATTGGATAGAATAGAATGTATAACTTCATGGGAGAGGCAAATGCTCATTGTGAATTTTCTTAGGTGCAACATGGGCTTTTTTGTATTTTCTTTCTTTTTTTGTGTGTATATAAAATAAAAATGTGATAGCTCCAGCAATAGCAGTCATCTTAGACCAAGGAATTGGATTTAAGTGTGCAAGTCATAGACTAGTTGTGCAGAAATAGAGAAGGGATGTAGGTTCTTAATGATGTTGGGGCTTCGATCTTTTTTTGGCCATTATTTTATGTGTGTGTTTCAAAAAAATATTAGCAGCCGGCTTATTAGCAGCCAGTACCAATTGTAATTGATACAAATGTCCAAAGAGGTTGAGGAGATAGACTAGGAGTAAACAAAACCAGATAATACTGCTCAATGAATCTAAAAGAGTGAGAGAATAAAAGGAGAGCAAAATCAGGATAAACTACAAAATATGATTGTATAAATAAAGCAGAAATGCAAATATTTTTATTTTATTATTATTTATTTTGTATTATTTGACTGGACCTTAACTATATATTTCAGACTTATAAGGGATATTTTAAGACAAAGACAAAGGATATATAAAAACAGAGAATGTTAAAAATACTAGGCAAATATAATGTTAAAAATAGTAGGCAAATATAATCATAAAGAAAGGTGATGTAACCATATTAATAGATGATATAAACTAGAGAAATAATCATTATTAGAGATAGAGTGATTGTATGATAACAAAACAAAACACTAATTAGATTACATTTTTAAATGTCTCCTCATATAATAACATGACTTCATCTTGCATAAATATAAATACAATGCACTGAAAGGAGAAACTGGCAAATAATTTTAATACACCTTTCAGTAGTTTATCAAGCTGGCCAAATATAGTAATGATATAGGAGATTTGAAGACAGTAAAATTAGTAAATACAATCCAATGAACATGTATTCTATTGAACAATTGGATAGTATTTATTCCCTTTAAGTATACATGGAAGGCAGTTGAAAATTGAGCATATATGAAGCCACTAAACAATCTTAACAAATTTTAAAATAATATTTAATTCTCTGATATAATGTAATTAAGTTAGAAATCAATGAGATAAAACTGAAAAAATCATGTATTCAGAAATTTAAAAACTTTAAATAATGCATGGGTTAATATTGTAGAAAGTATTAAAAGTATAGTCCTGAGAAGTTAATGGTTATGAAACATATAGTATAGAGTCAAGGTAGTACTATTTGGACAATTTATAGTTTTAAATGTTTATATTAGAAAAGAGGGAAAACTTCAAATAAATACAGTTAAAAACCTAAGCATTCAACCTAAGAACTTAGAAAAAATAATAGAATTTTCTTAGACTGCTTCAGGTTGCCATAACAAAATGCCCTAGACTGAATTGCTTAACCAGCAAAAATTAGTTCTCACATTTCTGGAGGCTAGAAGTCCAAGATCAAGGTCCAGCAGAATTTGTTTTTTTCGGAGGAGGGCTCTCTTCCTGATTTGCAGATGTCCTCGAATGGAAAAGGATAAAGAAAGAGTGAGCTCTCTGGTGTGTCTTTAATAAGCACAATAATCCTATAAAACCCCTACCCTTATCACCTGCTATAGTTTGAGTGTATTTTAAAGGCTTGGTCCCTGGGGTGATGCTATTGGGAGGTAGTGGCGTGTTTGAGAAGTGGAACCTTGCAGAAGGTTCTTAGACTATTCAGGTCATCACCCTGTTGAAGGCGTCTGTGGGGCCCTGGGGCCTTCCTCTTACCCTTTGCTCCTTGGTTCATGATGTAAGTGGTTTTGCCGTGTCATACATTTCTGCCATGATGTGTGGCCTCACCATGGGTCCAAAGCAAAGGGGCTAATTGATCTTGGATTAGAACCTCCCAAACTGTGAACTAAGATAAAGCTTTCTACTTTATAAGTTAATAGTTTGTTTCAGGTACTTTGCTATTGTGTCAGAAAGCTGACTAATATACATCTGTAAAGGACCCATCTCCAAATATAGTCAGTCATTTTGGGAGTTAGAGCTTCAGCATAAGAATTTGGAGCCAGCTGGGTGTAGTGGTACACACCTGCAATCCTAGTACTTGGGAGGCTGAGACAAGAGGATCACAGGTTCAAAGCAGCCTCAGCAACTTAGCAAGACCTTGTTTGGCAGTGTAGTTCAGAGGTAGAATGACCTGCATCCAATCCCTAGCATTAAAAAAAAATGGAAGGCACACAATTCAGCCCATATAAGAAGAAATCCACATAAATTGGAAGTAAGATATCTGCATTTAGTCAGAATTAACTGAGTTATCTAATTACAGATAATCCTATAATATCACTAGCATCTAATAAAAAAGGTTTAATTCTTCTCACTAATTTTATATATCCACTATGGGTCATCTATTTCTATGCTTCTTGTATTTTTCATGTCTAGAAAAATAGGCTGATAAAACACCTCTGTTTAAAATACTGCTAGCTGTTATGGCAGAAGAGAGAAAAAGTAGATGAAAAATCACATGCAGGCTGCTAAAACTTCTGTCCAGAAGTGACCCATATTGCTTTTCCTGGTGTTCATTGGTCAAAACATGTCCATCAATAACTTTGTCAGGTGAGGATATATGACCTTCCTCCAGGACAGGACACTTGAACAGGGGAACTACAATACTTGGTGTGTAATAATGAAATCTCTTTTAGGATTGTCAAGAACTATGAAGGGTCTAACATTTACTCTGTATCTGAAAGTGAACAAGTTAGCCTGTCATACTTTTTAGTGCATACTGGAAGAATATATGATACTCCTAAGTGAGAGACAATAGGAGAGTCTATTTATTCTAGCAACAGTAGTAGCTATAGTATTTCTCTTTTCTTTTGTTGTCTCAAGTCCAGTTATAATGGGGTAACATGATGGGGAGCAGGTGATACTTGCACATAAAATGGGTTTCAGTATAGGAGAGGAACCCTGAGTTTAAGGAACCCATTTTTTTTAAATCAAGCAAACCTGCTTACCTCTTTGGCTTAGTTGAACAACTAATCAAGTGCCTTACTAAAACTGAAGGTGGTTTTATCAAGCAAAGGAATAAGGGAAAAATAGAAACAAGGTAACATTTTGCAGTTTGTTCTCTAGTCATTTAAAACAACAGAAAGTCAGAGGAGAAAGACCTCATGAGCATTTCAATAATTGGAAAAACAGTCACATGATAAAATTCTAAATCCATTTATGATTAAAAAAGCATCCTAACAAATCTGGAATTTAGGGCGATTTCCTTAATATAAAATACTACCAAAATCAGTAACTAAAAGATGACAATTAATTTTGCAAAAGTTAAAGCATTCCATTTGTAATAAAGAATAAGACATAGATTCATTCTATTAACCATTTCTATACTACAGTGTACTGCAGAGTCTAGCTTGTGTAGTAAGACAGGAAAAGAAACAAGATGTAAAATAATCATCATGGATGGTCTGATTATCTCATTTGAAAACTACAGCTAACCTATAGATATATGCTAAAATTAATAGATAATTTATTGATATTGCTGAATATAAAAATCAGAAAAATAACAAAGAGTTATAAAATGCAATAAAAGGCCAGCTATTATAGGAACAAAATATAATACCTAAGGATACATCTAGGAAGATTTGCAAGAATCTTTGAGGATAATATTATAAACCTTTATTGAATAATGTATTAGTTAGGATCATGCTGATTTAACAGATAAACTCTACTCTTCAGTAGCTTAGCAAAAGAGATGTTTATTTCTTGCTCAGGGTAATCCAAACAGATGTTTTGGATTAGGAGTGGCTTTCCTCCAAATAGAGATTTAGGTGCTAAGGCTGTTTCCATGTTTGGGCTCTGCCATATTTAACATATGACTTACAAGTTTGCTATAAACAAATATAAAGGATGGGTGCAAGAGAAAGTGCTAGGGCTAGGACCTAGTGACTCCTATGAGCTAGAAGTGGAAATGGTATGGATTATTTTTGCTCTCATTCCATAGGCTAGGATTCCATCACATTGAGCACTCCTGGCAATTCTATCAGTTTTACCCTCATGTCATAATACATTCTATGAGGATAAAATTAAGAAGTAATTTCTTTCCAACTTGATCTATAGGTTTAATAAAATCCCACTAGAAATTCTAACAAGTTATTTTATGGATATTGACAAGCTGATTGTAAAATTTATGTGGAAAAGCAAAAACCCAGAAAAACCAACACAATATTAAAGAAGAAGAACAAAAGGCCGGGCGTGGTGGCGCACGCTTGTAATCCCAGCATTCGGGAGGCCGAGACCTGAGGATCCGGGTTCGCGGCCAGCCTCAGCTAACTAGTGAGGCACTCCGCAACTTAGTGAGACTCGGTTTCAAAATAAAGAATAAAAAATAGGGCTGGGGGTATAGCTCGGAGGTAGAATGCCCCTGAGTTCAATCCCCAGTACCGCCAAAAAAAAAAAAAAAAAAAAAAAAAGAAGAAGAACAAAGTTAGAGACCAATACTAACCAAGATTCATAAAAGTACAATAGCAAAGACAGTATGGCATTGGCAAAAGAAGCAACAAATAAATTAATGAAAGAATAGAGAGCCAAGAAATAGAACTACACAAATATAATCAACTTGTACCTTTGGCAAAAGGTACAAGGACAATTCAATCAATGATTGACAGTTTTTCCAACTACTAAACTGGGCATGGTAGTACATGCCTGAAATCCCAGTGTGAGGCTAAGACAAGAGGATCATAGTTTTGAGACAAACTCAGCAACATATTGAGACTCTGCAAAACTGTAAAACTTACAGAAAATAATATTGGAGAAAATCTAGGTAACATTGGGTTTGATGATGAATTTTTAGATACAATACCAAGTAGGATAATTCATGGGAGGAAATTTTGATAGTTTGGACTTAATTAAAATTTACAACTTCTTTTCTGTAGGAGATACTGGTAAGAGAAGGAAAAAAAAAACAAGCCAGGGAGTGGGAGAAAATATTTGTAAAATACATATTTCATAAAGGACTTGCATCAAAAATATACAAGGAACTCTTAAAACTCAACATTAAGAAAACAAGCAAACAAGCAGCTGACTCTACACCTATTGGAATGGCTAAAATCCCAAAACTTGATAATGCCAGATGCTGACAAGGATGTAGAACAACAGGAAATCTCATTTGTTGCTGGTGGGAATGCAAAATGGTAAGTCACTTTTGAAAACAACTTGGCAGTTTCTTTCAGAACTAAACATACTTTTACCATATGATCTAGTAAGTGTACACTTTATTATTTACCCATTATAGTCAACAATTTATGTTTACATAAAACCTACACATGAATATTTATTATTATTATTATTATTATTATTATTATTATTATTATTATTATTGCGGTACTGGGGATTGAATTCAGGGGCATTCTACCTCCGAGCTATTTTTTATTCTTTATTTTAAAACAGGGTCTCACTAAGTTGCGAGTGCCTCACTAGGTAGCTGAGGCTGGCCGCGAACCCGGATCCTCCGGTCTCAGCCTCCCAAATGCTGGGATTACAAGCGTGTGCCACCACACCCAGCTTACACATGAATATTTATACCAGCCTTACTCATAACTGCCAGAACTTAGAAGAAATCATCTACTGTCCTTCAGTAGATGAATAGATAAAGAAATTATGGTGTATCCTAACAATAAAACATGATTCAGTGTTAAGAAGAAAGGAACTATCAAGTCATGAAAAGATATGGAGGAATCTTAAATGCATATTACTAAGTCGAAGAAGCCAGTCTGAAAAGATGATTCCAAAGATGACATTCTGGAAAAGGCAAAACAACAGAGACAGTTAAATGATCAGTGGTTACCAGGGATTAGGAGTGATGAAGGAATACATAACAGACCACAAGGGATTTTTGATGGCAGAACTATTCTGTATGGTACTGAAAATATATAGAATTATAAAAAACAGTGAATCCTATGTAAACAGTGGACTTCAATTTATAATAATGTGTCAATATTGATTTATCAGTTGTAACAAATGTATTACACACAGAAAATATTAATATTAGAGGAAACACAGAAAATGTTAATATTTGAGGAAACTTTGAGCTAGTATGTTAGCTTTATGTTACTGTGACAAAATATCTGAGATAATCAACTTATAAGGAGTGAAGGTTTATTTTCACTCATGGTTTCAGAGGTTTAAATTCATGGTTAATTGGCTATGTTGTTTTAGAGCCTGTGGTAAGATAGTATATCATGGTAGAACAAAGCTAATCACCTCATGATGGCCAGGAAGCAAAGAGAGAGATAGAAAAGGGCCAGGGTTCTAATATTGTCTTCAAGGGCACACCCTTACTCACTTCCCCCTCAAGGTTCTGCCACTTCCTAATGGAAATGACATCAGACTGACAACTAAGCCTTTAGAAGACACTTCATATCCAAACTATAGCAGTCAGGATTGGGTAGTATGTCAAACTCTCTACTTTGATCAACTTTTTGTAATCTTAAAACTTCTTTTAAAGAGACAGTTATTAGCATGAGATTCTCTAGTTTCATCCATTTTCCTGCAAATGAAATAATTTTGTTCTTCTTTATGGATGAGAAGAATTCTGTGTATGTATATATTACCTTTTCTTTATCCATTCATTTGTTGACAGATACTTGAGTTGGTTCTGTAATTTGACTATTGTGAATTGTGTTGCTTTAAATGTGGGTATACATGTATCACTCTAGTATTCTAACGTTAGTTCTTTGAGGAAAATACCAAGGAGTGGTATAATTGGATCATATGGTGGTTTCATTCCTAGTATTTTGAGAAACTGTCACACTGATCTCTTCTTTTGGAGTTTTAGACTGAACTCAGGAGCATTCTACTTCCAAGCTACACCCCAGCCTTATTTTATTTTTATTTTTGAAACAAAAGTCTCACTAGGTTGATGAGAGTCTCACTACTTGCTGAGGCTGTCCTCGAACCTGCAGTCCTCCTGTCTCAGCCTTCCAAGTATTGGGATTGTAAGCATGCGCCACCATGCCTGGCTGCCATACTGATCTCCATAGTGGTTGTACTAATTTACAATCCCAACAGTGTATGTGTTCCTATTTCTCCACATCCTCAACAACATTTATTATTGTTTGTATTGTTGATGATTGCCATTCTAACTGGAGTTAGACGGAATCTCAGTATAGTTTTGATTTGCATTTTTCTAATTATTAATGATGTTGAAAAAATTTTTATATATTTATTGGCTGGTTGTATTTCTTTTGAGAAGCGTATATTCAGTTCAACTGCCTAGTTTTTGACAGGTTTTTTTTTTAGTATTAAGTTTTTTGAATTCTTTGTGTATTCTAGATGTTAGTCCTTTATCAGAGGAGTAGCTGACAAAGATTTTTTTTTTCCTTTTGCAGGCTCTCTCTTCAGACTTAACTATTTCATTTGCTATGGAGACTCTTTTTAGTTTGATGCCATATCATTTGTTGATTCTTGGTTTTATTTTCTAAGCTGAAGGGTCTCATTGAGAAGGTCTCTATTGGTGTGTCTATGTATTGGAGACTTGGTCCTATCTTTTCTTCTAGTAGTGCAAAGTTTCTGGTATGATATCTGGGTCTTAGATACATGTTGAATTGACTTTTGTGCAGAGTGAGAGATAAGGATCTAATTTCATTCTTCTACATATAGATACCTGGTTTTCCCAGTGCCATTTATTAAAAAGGCTGTCTTTTCTCCAGACTATGATTTGTCTTTTTATCCTCTGTTATACTCTATTGGTGTATATGTCTGTTTTTGTGCTAATATCCTGCTGTTTTTTGTGATTATAGTTCTGTAGTATAACTTGAAATCAGGTTTGCGATGCCTTCAGCATGGTTCTTATTGCTCAGAATTGCTTTGGCTATTCTAGGCCTTTTGTTCTTTCATATTCTTCCATATGAACTTTAGGAGTTTTTTTTAAATATCTGTTAAGAATGAAATTGTTATTTTGATAAGGTTTGCATTGAATCTGTTGATCACTTTTGGTACCATGGTCATTTTGACAATATTTTTCTGCCTATCCAAGAACAAGGGAGGACTGAGATTTCTTTCTTTAGTATTTTTAAATTTTCATTGTAGAGGTCTTTTATCTCTTTGGTTTTATTTATTCTCAATTATCTCAAGTGTTTTATTTTTTTTTTTTAGGTTATTGTGAATGGAGTTGTATTCTGTATTTTCCTTTCTTTTTTTTTTTAATTATTACTGAGGATGGAACCCAGAGGCATTCTACCTCTAAGCTATACCCCCTGATTTTATTTCTTATTTGGAAACAGGGTTTCACTAGCTTGCTGAAAGCCTTGCTAAGTCAATGAGACTGGCTCTGAACTTTCAATCCTATAGTCTCACCTTCCAAGTACTGGGATTACAAGCATGTGCCACCATACCCCACTTGAATTTTTTTTTTTTTTTAGGGAATTAATGGTTGGTGTATAGGAAAGCTACTGATTTTTATACATTGATTTTTGTATGTGGCTATTTTGCTGAATTTGCTTGTCAGATCTAGAAATCTTCTGGTTGAGTTTTTTAGATCTTCTAAGTATAGGATCATGTCATCTGCAAACAAAGATCATTTCGGTTCTTTTTTCCCTATTTGTACCCTTTTAATTTCCTTCTCTTGCCTTATTGTTCTGGCTGGGATTTCAGGTACTATATTGAATAGTGGGCATCCTTGTCTTGTTCCTGATTTTATAGGAAATACTCTCACTTTTTCCATAGTCAATATGATGTTGGCTTTAGGTTTATCATATATTGCTTTTATGATATTGAGGTAAATTTTTTTCTATTCCTAATTTCTTCAGTATTTTTAGCACGAGTGGGTATCAGATTTTGTCAAATGCTTTTTATGCATCTATTGAGATGATTATGTGATTTTTGTCCTTGGATCTGTTAATGTGATTAATTACATTAATTGAACCAACCTTACATCCTTTGAATGAAACCAACTTAGTCATGGTGCACAATCTTCTTGATGTGGCTTTGAATGTGAATATTCCAGTTTCAGAAAGTCAAGGGTTGTATGTTTTCTTTCATATGTGGAAGCTAGAGAAAAAAATAGGAAACATAAGGGACTTTAGATAAAAAAAAAAAAGAGATTGGAGGAGGGAGGTTGAAGGGGGAAAATTGAGAAAGGAAACAGTTCAAATTCTGATTTGGTTACATATAAAGGTATTGCTATCAGTTTTATAGCATGTACAGGGAGGGAGGAGCAGGTAACAGTGTGGGATGTGGAGTAAAGTACATCAAGAATTTTGTGCATGTATGTTTGTATCACATTGAACCTCACTATGATGTATAATTGCAATATACTAATAAGATATTAAAGAGGAAAAACAAAATAAAGTTATTAATTTAAAACAGTATAATAGACTTTCATATTTGTCAAATAGCATATAATAAGGTATTTAATTAAGAAGGACCAGAAGATAATATATATTTGAAAAATATATGCCAATAGAACCAATTTATGGATATTGGCTTTAAAAGTAAAAATTTATAGCCAGGCATGGTGATACATGCCTGTAATCCTAGTACTTGGGAGTCTAAGACAGAAGGATCACAGCTTCAAGGACAGACTTAGCAAGTAGTGAGACTCTCATCAACCTAGTGAGACCCTGTTTCAAAATAAAAATAAAATAGGGTTGGAGGTGTAGCTTGAAGGTAGAATGCCCCGGGGTTCAATTCCCAGTACCACAAAAAAGTAAAATTTAAAATAGATTGTTCTAAACCTTATAATTTAGGTAGAAATTCATGGAAAATATAAGACTACACATATACTATAAATATATAATATGTGAAACTTTCTAAATTAAAAGTCTAAAATCTAAAAAGAACTGTTTTAGATGAAGTCATAGTTAATCAAGCTAAAATACTATTTCTTCACTGTGCATGAAGACCCTTTTGTATGTCATGTACTAATTTTAAAATGTAAAAGGTTGTGACAGATGTGAGCAATATGGATATAAATCTGACATTTCAGAATTCCAGGAAAATATGAAAAATAGCAAAGATAAATTCTTTACTGGACACAACTGAAAAATGGATCAGTGAATTAGCTAGTTCTGCTGATTAGGATTATTGATGTCATCCAGAACACAGAGCTATGAAACAAGAGAGCAGTTAAGGTATGTGTAAGAAAGACCGATAGTCCTTTTATTTCTAGTAGGTCCCAGAGGAAGAGAATGAAGAAACTTAGAAGAAACAACATTTGGCACATATTAATTATAATACTGGCAGGGTTCATGTGGCGTATTTGCACATACATAAACATAATCTGATCAGTTTTACTCCTCGATATCTCCTTACTCCCCTCCATTCCACCTCCCTCCCTCTGTTGATTCCCTCCTAATTTCATGGAGTACCTTTTCCCTATGTTCTTTTCCTTCTAGCTTCCACATATGAGATAAAACATATGATACTTTTCTCTCTGAATCTGACTTATTTTACTCAAAGTTATGGTCCTGCAAATGACATAATTTTTTTAAATGGCTGAATAAAGCTACATTGTGTATATATGCTACATTTTCTTTATCTATCTGTTGACTGACCCCTAAGGTGATTGCTTAACTTGGCTATTGTGAATTGTGCTTCAATAAACATGGGCATGCGTGGATCTCTAAAGTATGCTGACTTTAATGTCAAAGAATGGCATAGCGGATAAATACAAGCTATTTATTCATATATTTTCTGGTAAAAATCAACAACGAAATAGCTAGATCATTTGTAAGATCTATTTTCAAGTTCTTGAGGAACCTTCATACTGATTTCCATAATGGTTTTACTAGTTTACATTCCCATCAACAGTATATGAGAGTTTCTTTTTCCTTACATTCTTGCCAGCATTTATTGTTATTTTTATTTTTGATGCTTTTCGTTCTAACAGGAGTGAGGTGGAATCAGTGTAGTTTTGTTTTGCATTTCCCTTATGGCTAAAGCTGTTTAACATTTCCCATATAATTTTTGGCCATTTGTACTTCTCTTTATAAGTGTCTGTTCGGTTTATAAGAAACTGTTTTCATTGCCTCAGACATTTAAGCACATTGAGAAACATTCCTTAGTATTATGCACCTGCAATTAATATTCAATTTGTGGTAGGTAATATTAGCTTTATTCTAGAAACCATAGTCTATATCTACTATTGGTTCTATGGTTTAGATAGTCTTCCTCGAAAGCTTCATGTGCTAGAAGTTTGCATTGTGGCACTGTTGAGGTGGTGGAACTTTTAAGAGGTGGGGCCTAGTAGAAGCTAATTAGGTCATAGGGGTTCCACCCTCATGAATGGATTAATACTGTCCTGAGAAGATAGGTCAGGCCTGGTAGAAGTGGATTAGTTCCCATGAAAGCAGGTTGTTATAAAAGGAGGAAACCAGCCTGGCTTGGTGGTTCATGTTTGTATTTGTATTCCAGTATTTGGAAGGCCAAGACAGGAAGATCATAGGTTCATGGCTAACCTCAGCAGCTTAGTGATGGCATCCTCAACTTAGTGAGACCCTGTTTCAAAATAAAATATGAAATAGGGCTGAGAGTATAGCTCAGAGGTAGAATGCTTCTGGGTTTAATCTCCAGTATCACACACACACACAAAACAAATAAGCAAGCAAGCAAACAAACAAACCTAAATTTCTCATTCCCACCTCCCTGAGATAAGGACAGTTTCATGTATTTTTAGTATCTTTCTTAATGTTTATTCAAAAAAATATATATTGACTATATGTACATATATTCTATGTCATTTGGTAGAATAATGAAAGTGATGCTATTTACATTACTTTGCAATTTGCTTTCACAACATAACATAGGCATTTCTCCAGATTTAGATCAAATGCATTCTGTTAATGGCCACATGCATGATGGTTGGATGTACTATAATTATTCATAACCCTACCCCTATTTATGGGCATACAAATTATTTGCAATTTTTATTACTATAAAACTGCTGTAAAAATAACCTATATTATTATTGCTTTTTTGTTCCCTGTTTGATTTCTAAAAGTGAGCTTGGAAAAAAGTGTATGTCTTAGTTTAATAGGTACGATCTGATTACTTAGAAAAAGTTTTAGTAATTCACTCTCCCATTAACAAAATAAAACTCCATATATCACCTCACTGGATATTATAACTCTTCTATTCTGTCCCTCTAATGACAGAGATTCTTACTGGTGTTTAATTTCACTTCTCTGAACATCCTTTTCATATATTTATTAGCTAATTGCATTATCATTTCTGTAAACTACTTGTATTCTATGCAGAAAGTCAAGTGTCCACTCCACTAGCCACTACTAGTTTGTTAAAAATATTTCTCAGTATTTGGGTGTTTAGAATGCATGTAATACTATGCAAATCCTTAGCTCCCGTGGATAAATACTTATTAGTGAAAGATAATTTATTCCTGCATTCATTTAGTAAGTATTTACTCTGTACCTACTGTGTGCCACAATGAGCAAAGTCCTTCCCTGTTTTTATGGAGCTTATATCCTAGAGTGGAAAGATTCTCAGGCCAATAAGTAAGTATATAACAAGTTAGGAGGTGATAAGAGCTATACAAAGAACACAAAGCTGAATAAGAAGAAAAATTTAAGGGGAAGAGGCCATATAATAATAAGAATAGAAGCTGGGCATGGTGGCGCACTCCTGTAATCCCAGTACTTGGGAGGCTTAAGATAGGAGGATTACAGGTAGAAGGCCAGCCTCAGCAACTTTGTGAGGCCTTAATCAATGTAAGGAAATCCTGTTTCAAAATAAAAAATAAGATAGGGCTGGGGATATAGCTCAGAGGCAAAATGCCCCTGGGTTCAATTCCCAGTATCAGAAAAAAAAAATAGACGTTGTTAATATTTTATATAAAGTTGTCAGGAAAACCCTCTCAGATGACATTTGATTAATGATCTAAAGAAAATGAGAACAAGGCATTCAAATAACTAGGAAAGAAACATTCCAGAGAAAAAGTTTAAGAAATGCAGGGACCCTAATTTGGAAATAACAAACTTGTATGTTCAAAGCACAGCATGAATCATAAGTGTGGCTGTGGTATAGTGAATTAAACAAAGAGAAACATGCCCTGAGACAAAGTTAAAAGATAATAGGAGAAAAAATGATGAAGACCCATGAGGAGTTTCAGATTTTACACTAAATGAGATGGGAACTCATTGGAGGGTTTATGGCATAGGAATGACATGATCTAACATAATATTAATCTTTTAAAAATGATTTCTATGACTAAAATGAAATATAAAGGGGCAAGAATCAGGGAAATCAGTTAGAAAGCTCTTGTAGTAACCCCAGGTAAGAGAAATGATGGCCTGGAAGTTCATAATTATCATGGAAGTGATGAAAAGTGGTAAATTTTAGCTAAATTTTGAAGAAAGAGCTACCAGGATTTGCTGATGGATTGGTTGTGCCAAATGAAAGAGAAGTTAAAGAAGAAACCAATATTTATTGCCCAAGAAGCTGAAAAATACAGTTGCAACATTGAAGATGTCATGGAATAGATATGGCAGAGAATATTAGGGATTTGTTTTGGGATGTGTTAAATTTGAAATTCCTATTAACAATCATGTAAGGTGATATGAGTCTCAAGTTGAGTAGAGAAATCCTATCTATACATAAAAGTTGTGAGTCTATAAAAGGTAAAGCTGTTAGATTAGATGAGACGAGAGAGAGAGAGAGAGAGAGAGAGAGAGAGAGAGAGAGAGATAGATATCCAGTGGTTGAATTCTAGAATGCTGTTTTATTTAGAGGCTAGGAAAATGAGGATAAACCAGAAAATAATTCATATTGCTTGACAGTAATTAGTTTAGGCATGGACAAATATGATGCAATTCCAGCCATTTCTGGAAGGCTTTGGGTAAAGTTTTCCTCCTTCTTAAAGAGGGATCAAAATTAGCAGTTTTTTTTCCCCTGCCTTGGAAATTGTGATTAAAAAAAAAACCTGATGCCTTCTGAATAATTTCTAGTATCACTTTGGATAATAAATGGGTTGAAGCAAAAAAAAAAAAAAGCTAGAAAATGCACAATCCATAGTAGACACTCAATTATTTTGGGTATAATTATGACTATTGTTATTTTATTATTATATAAGAGCCACTAACAGATTTCCTATTATATGTATTGCAAATATTTCCCAATTATCTTTTGTCTTTTCTCTTTATTGATTAATCATTTTGTCATAATTATTTTATTCTTATGTATGTATTCTTATTCTTAATATATCTGTCATCTTTTTAAGATCTCATTCTCCCAATGTTTATAATATTTCTTCTAAATTTTTCTAATATTTAGTTGTTCTACATTTAAAATTTTTATCCATCTAGAATTTATTTTCTATTTTTGAGAGGTTTTTTTTGTTGTTTTGCTTTGCTTTGGTGCTGGAGACAGAACCCAGGGCTTGCATGTGCTAAGCACGTGTTCTACCACTGAGCTACACCTCCAATTCTATTTCGTATATGATATGAAAATCTAGACTTCTTTTCTTCCAGATGAACAGTGATGTCAGAAACACTTATTAGATAAACTTTTCTCACTAAACTGGATTACCACCTTTTCAATATACATTATATTTACTTCTGAATTAATTATGCCATATATTGATCTATTTATCTGTTCCCATACCAACATGATGCCATATACCAGATGGATTTTTGTCCCCAAATAACTGTTCTTTCTTCAAACTTAATAACTTTAGTTGTGTATAAATCTAACTAAAGATTACATTTTCAAGACTCCCTTGCTAGGTATGGCCATTGTTCATAAATTAGTCACATGACTAACATTTCCATTCTTTTAAAGGTGAAACAGAAATGGTATTCTCCTGACTTTTTCTTTTCCTGGTATAATCATTCCAAATCCAGAAATATAAGCCAGTGGGAGGGTGACAGAATCATACTATTTACATTGAACAGCTACTTCCAAACTGATAAATGAGAGAGACAAACATCTATCTTGTTCAAACTACTATATTTTAGGGGCTCTATTATTAGCTCTGCTAACCATTACCAGAGGCTTTTCTTTCTTTCACATGGCTTTTTTCTTTCTTTCACCTGGCTTTGCAGGAATTTATTGATATTCTGAGTACCAAATCTTTCTTAGTCATATAGATTGCAAATATATAATTCCATTTTGTGATTTGACTCCTCACTTTAAGGTCTTCCAATGCATATCAAATTTAAAATTTTTATGTAGTAAAATTTACCAATATTTTCCTTTATGTTTTGGGGGGCTTTGTAGCATATTTAAGAAAATTTTTTCTACTCTGATGTGATAAAGATCTTCTTATATATTTTTCCCAAAAATTCCTTGCATTTCACATTAGGACAATTAGTCTACCTGGATTCTTTTTTTTTTTTTTTTTGCAGTACTGGGGATTGAACTCAGGGGCATTCTACCTCTGAGCTACACCCCCAGCTCTATTTTTTATTCTTTTATTTTGAAACCGAGTCTCACTAAGTTGCAGAGTGCCTCACTAAAGTAGCTGAGGCTGGCCGCGAACCCGGATCCTCCGGTCTCAGCCTCCCGAATGCTGGGATTACAAGCGTGCGCCACCACACCCGGCTAGTCTACCTGGATTCTTGGGTACAGTAAAAGACAATCTAATTTTATTTTTTCCTTACATATCTGTTAAATTTATCCCAATGACTTACAGTGTCACTTCTGTTTATTATCAAGTTTCCATGTCTATATAGGTCCATTTCTTGTCTTTTTATTGTGTTCTATTAGTCTATTTGATAAATTCACTTATCTTTATAAACCTACTCTGTTATCAAGATACAAAAGATTTGCATCATCTCAAAAAGATATCTAATGCTCTTCTCAATCAATCCCCTCCCCCTCAAGGAAACCACAATTGTGACTGATATCACTATAGATTAGTTAGCCTTTTTGAGGGGGAGGGATACTGGGAATTGGATCCAGGGGCATTGTACCTCTGGGCTATATCACCAGCCCATTTTATTTTTTACTTTGAAACAGGGTCTCACTAAGTTGCAGAGGGCCTTGCTATTTATGTACAGCCTTATATTCTTAGCAAAGTTGAAATACTATTCTCACTTCTTGTTGGTGATATTCGTCTCTTGTGATATTTGAAATGATCATTCCTTTCAATATATGTGATGTATTTTTCAATACATCTTTTGGAATGACTTCGATGATTATAAACTGTACGCTCATGGAATACACATACCATGATTATTTTTCTTTTATTAGATCTTAGCACCCATACTTTACACATTTTTATGTAGCTCAGATAAATTGTCCTTAGTTCTCTCATTTTAGTTTAACTAAATACACCACAAAATAATTGTAAGTAGTACATGAGCACTTCTTGCATAACTGTAGAGCAGTAGAATATTAGCTATTGTATGCCTGACTACTTGTGAAATACTACATCATATAAAGGAGTTACATTCAGATAAACCCATCATAAGTTAAAAAAAATCTTTAGTTAGAAATACTAAATGTACTAACCTACCAAATATCATAGCTTAGCAACAGATTATGCTGTAGTGTCTTGTTTGTTTTCTCTAGTAATCATGTGACTGACTGGGAGCTGCAGCTCACTGCTGCTGCCTAGCATCTCAAGAGCATCTTACTGCATATCACTATACTGAGAAACAAATGAAAATCCAAAATTCTAAGTAGGGTTTCTACTGACTGCAAATCACTTCCACACTATTGTCAACTTGAAAAATTGTTAAGTTGAACCATCATCAGTTGGGGACTGTCTATAAATACAAATAGACCAAAAACAAGTTTGCTAATTAGAAGACACCTCTTATGATGTAAGGTTATAAATATTATTCATCTTGGTAGAAAAATTAGATTTCTGTGCTTTTTCAAATATAGACAAAAAGCTGAAACCAAGATGAGAAAGTTCTCATTTCAGGTGCTCAGATTTGTCAAATTATAAAAGAAAAATAGTATTTCTAATAATTGTACAGAAGAAATTTGTGAAACAGTAGGAAACGTATAAAAATAAGAACAAATCCACAAAATTATGATAGTCAGTAGCTGAAGTGGCCAAAATAAAATTATGCCAAAAAGGGTTAATGAGCCAGGCATGGTGGTGGACTCCTGTAACCCTAGTACTTGGGAAGGGAAGGGAAGGGAAGGGAAGGGAAGGGAAGGAAAGGAAGGAGAAAGAAAGAAAGAAAGAAAGAAAGAAAGAAAGAAAGAAAGAAAGAAAGAAAGAAAGAAAAGAAAAATAGATTAGGTTTAGGTTAGATCATTATGGCCCTATTCTAAGAAAGGTGGGTTGGTACTTTTTTTCTATTCTATATTTGGAAAAACCACAATTTATTAAAAAATTAATTGGTGCATTGTAATCATACATCTTTGTTAGGTACAAGCTGATAAAGGTATATATGCACACATTTCTCATTTAACCCCTTCCCCAATTCCCACCCCACTCTTTTGCCCTACCTCCTTCTCAAGTTCAGTTTAGTGATTGACTTTGATATATTTGTGAAAGTACATCATGTGCATTAGGGTGTCCCCGCCCCCCCCCATCCATCACCTTCAGTTATGTCAACTTCTTTGCTTATCTAGGGTTTCTCCTTTTTCATCTGGAGTCCCTCTTATGCCCCTGAATCTCTGGTCAGTGGCCTAAAGTAAAAGTGAAATAAATATATCTTATCACCTATTTTACATATACATGTATAGTTTACTGCTATCAAATGTAATTATTTAATTTTGATAAAAACTTGAGTATATCTTGTACTTAGTTGATTTTTTTAGTGATGATGATTAGTGTGTTTCACTTCCTGCCAATATTAAAAGTAAATGTCTTATTGACTTTGCAAAATTATTTTGTAGACATTAATGGACATTAAAATGTTATTCTA